>ML269996.1:45882-66163 GCA_005239495.1 Nicotiana undulata | reverse complement strand
GTATGCGACCCCCAGGTTTGAAATGCGATTCGCATGTTGAAGATGCGATCGCATTTGACCATTTTCCTTCTCTTTTCTCTTCTTTTAACTTCCTTTTGCATGGTCTTGAGTGTTCACACCTTGTGTACTGCAAAATACAAAAATTCTACGATTAATAAGAGTAAATGCTCTTGAAGCGAGCCCTAATCTAAGCAATATGGTATTAAATGTGCCGAAATTCTCCGGCACATCAGCTATCAATGAATACAATAACAAAGGAGTATGAATACAACTGGAATACACTGTTAACCAAATACATGAACGCTACGGGGGCATTGGTTAGCCCGAAAGATATCACTAGGAACTCATAACACAACAAAAAGATTCGCTTCACTCCATTGCTAAAAAACATGAGAGGTCTTCCAATACACTTACAACTCGAAGCCATATGCCAGCTCGAGACGAAAACCAAACACTCAACAGTTCTTGCCATATTTACCGCCAATCCTTTTCGTCACAATAAAATTTTGTGGACATACCTCACCATCGAATCACACTCGCCACATAGTCATCCATTCACAAGTCCCATCAACAAGGACACAAATGGACATATAAGTCGCCAAATGCATGTGCTCACACAAAGAAATCTCAGCACTCAAGCCACATACAAAATCCGACCTCAAGTCCTCCAGACTGGCCCATTATCAACATGATAAAGATCACATCTCATCCATGGAAATCAAAAGTCATCGATGCACAACTGATATCGAGCACTCACGCACGCATTCGAATAGCTGAAAAGGAATTCAAAGAGTTGCTCTTTTGGTTGAACAAATGGATTCGCACGACCAGAATTCAAGAATGTGAGATTTTTCCTAAGGGTTCTGCAGCCTCTCAAAAATAAGTACAGACGTCTCCGTACCAATCCGCAAGACTCTACTAAACCTGCTCATGACCGGTGAGTCCTATGTAACCTAGGCTCTGATACCAACTTGTCACGACCCCAAATTTAAACTAGTCGTGATGGCGCCTATCGTGGAACTAGGCCAAGCAAATTAACACTCAAAACGTAAAGAATCTTTCATTTATATCATGACTAAACTGATAATCCATAAAGGTTTCGTTTAATCATTTTTAATCAGATAACGATACACCAAATGTTAATTACAACCCCAAGATCCCGGAGTCACTAGTCATGAACATCTAAAGAAAATATACAAGCCTGGAAAATAAACTCTATAATAGTAAGCAGGAGAAAGCAGGGTTGCGGACGCGTGCAGCTACCTCGAAAATCTCCGAGAAATCTCCGGAAGTACCAACCTCAGTGTGTCAGAGTTCAGAGAGAGCTCAGGGGTCCCAAAGCAGTGCTCACACTGAGGGGGAAGGACTTAAAGATCTCGGAATAAAGTGAATTGCTGGAGATAAGTTTGAAAGGGTTTAGTAGAAAACAATGTTAAAAGAGACTGGTTTGAAACAACTTTCTAAAATAAGAGGGAATTTTTTGGTAAAACAACTTTTGAAAACAGTAGTGTAATCACATAAACCACAGACCAAACATAAAAACAAATCAGGTTCTGCAATACTCAAAGAACAACCTTCAAACAAGGGTAATCAGAACTGGGGACAAATAGAGCATGTATGGTAGGCACATAATGGACAGAGGTCCTTGCAATTGGTGATGATGGTAGCACTTAGACATAGTTACAAGATCAGAAAATGCTTAGGGAATTCAGGGGGATTAGGAGATAACAAAATGTAGGATTTTATACTAAGCATGACATTAAGACAACTTGGGATGATGGCCCAATAGGTGCATTACTAGAACTAGGCAACATCATACAAGTATTAAACACAATAGGGTCCAGTTACTGATTCAAAAGAGCATGCTGACACTAAAGAGGTAATATGTAACATAACTAGCCAGACAAGAAAGCATCTCAATTACAGGTCGCACAACAAAACCACAGTTAGAAACATACTAGAAACAAATTAAACTGAAATAGTAAAAGAAACACATTGTTTTTGGTACTTTAAATATAAAGTGAAACATACCATTTGAAGACAGAAAATATAGAGCAAGGAGTAAGCAAACAGAGCAACTAGTCTTGGCTTTTAGCCGACTAGTAATAGCAAGCAATCAAGAGGAGCAATAGAATGTGTGTGTGAGTAAAAAGAGAGTAGAACAAGGTATGTGTTCGTGTCTTCTTAATGAAAGAGTAGCGTGTATATAAAGTTTTAAAGATAGGTGGCAAATAAGGTAACAAATAACAATTTTTTGAAAATTATGGAAGTGCACATAAATTATAATCACATTAATATTAGTACTCCCTCTAACTGAGGAGTCAAAATCAAACGGTAATAAACAGACAACAAATAAGGAAAGATACAATATGTAGCTTAGAGGAATATTCAGAATAGTGTAAAATCAACATAAGTACCCCTTAGTTGAAGGGGTTAAGTTCAAACGGCTAGCAGGAAAATGGCAAATAAGGGAAGTTCCCATATATGACATGCATTTAACATATAAGGAAACAATTTCAACTCAGTACAAGCATACAATAGAGGCTAGGTTCCCAGATTCTAATTAAGGGAATAGGAATCAACCAACAATTGGTTAGTCATGTAACAAGGTAAGAAATAAACTAAGGTCGGAAATTAGTGAAAATATCCCATAGGAAATCAGCAGAGTTTTCAAATCACAAGGAATCAGGGATTCAAGTAAAAAATCAGGAACCCTAACAAACTACAACTACAGAGAATCAGGGATTCGAACATGGATATCATCAATTAAAGGAAATTGATATGAATTGAACAAGTAACATGCAAGAAGTAAGAAACCCTAGTGGTGAAAGCACACGAACTCATAGGGTAAAAAGTAAGATAAACGGAAGAGCAGGGAAAGAATCAGAGTCATAGATGAACAACAAAGGGTAAAACATCAAAGAATCATAAAGCTCATACATATGCAAACAATATTGATGGCGAAGTCAGGGAATAATTCAGATAAGAGAGGAAAAATCAAATAAATTACTAAAACATAGTAGAGACCCTAGGATAATACTGAAAACTTCATAGGAAAATCATTTTAAGGCGAATTCAATAAACCCTAGTTGAAAATGAAGAGTCGTTTTAGATAAAATCAGAGAGTTTTTGAGGAAAACAACAAAATAGCTCAAAACATATACAGATCTATCATAGATCTAAAAGAATCGGGGGTTTTAAGCATTAATGTTTCAAAGTAAACCCAGAAAGATAAGAAAACCCTCAAATGTCACTAGTTTAAGCCCCAAAGGTCACAGATCTTGCTCGAACAACCGGAGGTGGCCGGAGATGGTGAGCACAGGCCCAGGGGGTATGAGAGTTAACCCAGGTCTCTTGAAGACCTTAGGGATGTCAAACACCGGTGTAAGGCAACCATAGGAGGCAGGAGGATGGTGAGGGCTTCATGGTCTCCGGTGATGAGACGAACGGAGAAGACGAAGAGGTTCATCGGAGCCGGAGATGAAGGAAGTCTCTAGAAGAGACAAGAGAGATAGAGAGAGAGAGTAGAGAGATGAGAGATGAGTGAAAATGATGGGTCAGGGGGGGTTAGTCTAGGTTTAATTACGGTAGGTGTGATCTGAGTCGTTGATCAAAATTGATCAACAATTTAGATTAAGTCATAGGCTGGGCCAGGTAGGAATTGGGTTTGGGCTGGGATTAATTGGGCTAATTAAATCAGGTGGGTTGGGTTTAACTAAGGTTATAGTTGAAATTAAAAAGTGGCCATTAGTTAAATACCCATAAAAATAAAATAAATAATTAATAATTATATAGAGTGAAATTAATGCTAAGTAAATAAAAATTAAGGTAATTAGCTAATATTAAGATATGAAAATGACTGATTATAGAATTAAAATAGCATAAAAATATATAATTGGCTATAATTGCAAATTTGTTATAATTATAGCTAAATTATACAAAATTGACTGATTTGTGAAATAATCAGATCCTTATAGGATTAAAAATGACATATTGAACTGGGAAACATTCTGAAATTATTTACAATACAATTTATGAATAATTATTGAATATAAAATACTAAATAAATAATAAAAAATTGATAAAAATATGAAAGATTATGGAAAAATATCAATTATTATGAAAAATGGTATAAAATATTTTTGAGAAAAAAATTGGGTATCAACAGCTGCCCCTCTTTACCCGGGAAGGATGAAAGAGTTGTCGGGTAAAGATATGAGTGCCAATATTGACCGAGTGACAATGGTCCGAAAGATTTAGGCCGCACCCTGGTTTCTGAGTTGCCTACATATCCCTGGTTTTATAGGAATCAGGCCATATGTAGTTCAGGAGCCACCGGCGAAGTATACCGCTGGAGGTTTACAAGAGCGGACGCAAGGTACATGATTAGGTGAACAAACAGCTGATGGGGTAGTTTGGGAGAACTGGAGCGGGACCACTCCTGCCAGGATGGCTGATGCTACTGGATTACCTACAGATGAACAGTACAAGCATATATTGTGTGTAATTAAAACATGATGCAAGTTCCCGTTGGACCATGAATGCTGTCTTAGGACGGTTAAGGATGACGTCCTTAGACCATGATGTCCTGGTTCATGTATTGCTTGATGCAGGATTCGCAGGCCATGAAGATGGTGCCTCTGAACCATGATTCCTTTTAATAATGATACGCGAAATTAAAAGAGATCATCAGGCCATGACATGATGTTCTCGGGCCATGAAGATGGTGCCTCCGAACTATGACGCCTTTGGACAGGTTGGCAATATTTCATCCCATGAAGATGCAATAATATGATGCTAACAAGACAGAGCTTAGTCTTGCGAATTAAAGGGGCAGAGCTTAGCCCAAAAGAAAAGCGAAGTAAATAATGCTAGAGGCAGTGGTTGCTTTTGAAAAGTAAGCTGGAGGCGGTGTTTGGCCTCGGAAGGCAGAATGGTAGCCTTATGCAAATGCAGATGGAGGTAGAGTTTAACCTCAGAAGGTAGAATGGTATCCTTATGCAAGAATGTAGATGCATATGAATACATCGTTTAGACTCGAAATTCCGAATAGTAGCCTTGTGCAGGATGCGAATGCAGATGGAGGTAGAGTTTAACCTCGGAAGGCGGAATGGTAGCCTTATGCAATGCAGATGGAGACATTGTTTAGTCTCAAAAGGAAGAATAGTATACTTATGCAAGAATGTAGATGGAGAAAACGCTTAGTCCCGGAAGGCAGAATGGTAGCCTTGTGCAGGATGCGAATGCAGATGGAGGTAGAGTTTAACCTCGGAAGGCAGAATGGTAGCCTTATGCAAGAATTAAATAAATGACGATAGAAATTCTTAGCTGATAATAGATTGCAATGTTGTGATCATTGGGAGCATTGTGATTGTGAAGCATAGTTTGTGTTGATAATAGATGTCGGCATGTGCGACAAGTTCGAGACTCGTGTCTTTGAACGATATATGTCCTTCGGACGGATAGTATGTTTTGGGCTTTTGCAATCTTTGTGCCTTCATCCAAAGAAAAGTCGTGAGTTCTGTACGGGGGGAGGTTAGTTCGTATCCCCGCTGGCTTTGCTTGACTCGTTCAGCTTGATCTGATTATACCGTTCGTATCATTGGGGTAACGTTTTCTAAACAAAGTTGTTTCCAGAATAAGTATGCATGATTTTGTAAAAGTATGACATAAACATATAATCTAAAATAGTTTTAGATGAACTGACGATCATGACATGGTTCGAGACATTGCAACCTCTCCTGCTATGGAATTTTGAGGGTCCTCCTCAAAATTCTGCCCTAGTTTGATAGGTGAATACTTCTGACTGTTGCTCGTGCGGCGATCGGCTGAACTTGCTTCAGAATTTTAAGGGTCCTCCTCAAAATTCTGCCCCAGTTTCCAATTGTGAGGAGAAATGAGATTTTTATTGAATTGTGACTGAACCCATAAGGCTGCCTACGTATCCCCTCTTAAACGGGAATCAAGTCAGGCGTAGTTCAATTTACATCATTGATAGAAGCATAAAGGATTACACATAATAATGCTTGGCTGCATCTGAATTGATCGGTTTTGGCCAGATTTCTCCGTCCATTTCTGCAAGTATAAGTGCTCCTCCTGTCAGCACTCTGTGAACCATGTACGGGCCCTGCCAGTTGGGAGAGAATTTCTCTTTGGCCTCGTCTTGATGTGGAAAGATTTTCTTTAAAACCAGCTGCCCTGGTGTGAATCGCCTCGGCTTGACTTTATTGTTGAAGGCTCAGGTCATTCTGTTCTGATATAATTGACCATGAAAGACTGCATTCATTCTCTTTCCGTCTATGAGGGCTAGTTGCTCATAACAGCTTCTTACCCATTCTGCATCGCTGAGCTCGGCTTCCTGTATGATCCTTAGAGATGGAATCTCAACTTCGGCAGGAATAACAACTTCTGTACCATAAAATAGCATATAGGGAGTTGCCCCTGTTGATGTGCGGACTGTGGTGCGGTATCCCAATAGGGAAAATGATAACTTCTCGTGCCACTGCTTGTGCTTTTCTATTATCTTCCTTAATATCTTCTTGATGTCCTTGTTGGCGGCTTCTACAGCTCCATTCATTTGCGGTCTGTATGCTGTGGAATTCTTGTGCTTAATCTTGAAGGTTTCACACATGGCTTTCATCAAGTCACTGTTGAGATTGGAACCATTATCGGTGATGATCGACTCCGGAACTCCGAATCGGCAAACAATGCGGTCGCGGACGAAGTCAGATACGATTTTCTTAGTAACTGCTTTATAGGAGGATGCTTCGACCCATTTAGTGAAGTAATCAATGGAGACCAAAATGAACCTGTGTCCGTTGGAGGCGGCATGTTCGATTGGTTCAATAACATCCATGTCCCAGGCGGCGAACGACCATGGTGAACTTGTTGCATTAAGATCACTTAGAGGTACCTTTATGATATCTCCATGAATCTGACAGCGGTGGCATTTTCGGATGTACTGGATGCAGTCTGTATAGTCATCCAAAAGTAACCAGCTCGGAGTATCTTCTTTGGTAGAACCAAACCGTTCATATGTGGGCCGCAAGTCCCAACATGAATTTCCTCTAGTAGTTTTAATGCTTTCGTTGCGTCGACACACCTTAATAATCACAAATTGGGAGACTCCTATACAGGATTCCTCCGCTGTGAAAGAAGTTGTTGGACAATCTCCAAATTGTGCACTTCTGAATGGGTTTGGCAAGCTCTGGGTAATCACCTTTTGCCAAATATTCCTTGATGTCATGAAACCAAGGTTTTCCGTCTGCTTCCTCTTCGACATGGGCACAATAAGCTGGCTGATCATGGATCTTTACGAGAATAAGATCAATGAAATTCTTGTCCGGATGCTGGATCATTGAGGACAAAGTAGCCAATGCATCGGCGAACTCATTTTGGATTCTGGGGACATGACGAAATTCTATCTTCGTGAACCTCTTTCTCAACTCCTGTATGTGATGCAGATACGGTAGTATCTTGGAATTCTTGGTTTCCCACTCTCCTTGTACCTGATGTACCAGCAAATCTGAGTCACCAATCACTAACAGCTTCTGAACGTTCATGTCAATAGACATGTTGATCCCTAAGATGCAGGCCTCATACTCTGCCATATTGTTGGTGCAGGGAAATCTGAGTTTGGCGGATACCGGATAATGCTGACCGGTCTCTGATATTAGGACTTCTCCAATGCCGACTCCTTTGAAGTTTGTTGCTCCATCGAAGAACATTCTCCAACCGTCATAGGATTCTGTAATGTCTTCTCCTATGAAGGATACCTCTTCATCAGGAAAATACGTTTTCAGAGGTTTGTATTCTCCGTCTACGGGGTTCTCAACAAGGTGGTCTGCTAATGCTTGTCCCTTGACTGCTTTCTGAGTCACATAGATAATGTCGAACTCACTCAGCAGGATTTGCCACTTGGCTAGCTTGCCAGTGGGCATGGGCTTCTGAAAGATGTACTTCAATGGATCCATTCTCGATATGAGATATGTAGTATAGGCACAAAAATAGTGCCTCGGCTTCTGGGCGTCCCAGGTCAAAGCGCAGCAGGTGCGTTCCAATAGAGAATACCGGGCCTCATACGGAGTGAACTTCTTGCTGAGATAGTAAATGGCTTGCTCCTTTCTTCCTATTTCATCATGCTACCTCAGAACGCAACTGAAGGCTCCATCTAATACGGCAAGGTAGAGTAACAGAGGTCTACTTGGCCTAGGTGGTACCAAGACTGGAGGTGTTGACAAATATTCCTTGATTCTGTCGAAGGACTTTTGGCAATCCTCGGTTCATTTGGTTGTAGCATCCTTCTTCAGCATTTTGAAGATCAATTCACAAATAACTGTAGATTGTGCTATAAACCGGCTGATGTAATTAAGCCTTCCCAAGAAGCTCATCACATCTTTCTTGTTCCTCGGCGGTGGTAATTCTTGAATGGATTTGACCTTCGACGGATCCAATTCTATTCCCCAGAGGCTCACAATAAACCCAAGCAACTTCCCCACAGGAACCCCGAATGCAAACTTCGCGGGATTCAACTTCAGATTGTATTTGCGCAGCCTATTGAAGAACTTCCTCAAGTTTTCTATGTGATCAGTGGCTTTTTTGGACTTGATAATAACATCATCCACGTATACCTCGATCTCTTTGTGAATCATGTCGTGGAATATAGTGGCCATAGCCCTCATGTAAGTGGACCCTGCATTCTTTAGGCCGAATGGCATCATCTTGTAACAGTACACTCCCCACAGCGTAATGAAAGCCGTTTTCTCATAATCTTCCTTATCTATCCAAATCTGATGATAACCAGCGAAGCAATCTACGAATGATTGTTGTTCATGCTTGGCGCAATTGTCAATCAGGATGTGTATATTTGGCAAAGGGAAGTCGTCTTTTAGACTGTCCCGGTTGAAATCCCGGTAGTCGACACAGACTCTGACCTATCCGTCCTTCTTCGGCACAGATACAATGTTGGCTAACCATGTTGGGTACTCAACCACTCTGAGAACTTTGGCGTTGATCTGCTTGGTAACTTCTTCCTCGATTTTCAAACTCATGTCGGATTTGAACTTTCTGAGCTTTTGTTTTACCTGTGGGCACATTGGATTAGTCGGTAATTTGTGAGCAACAATTGATGTACTCAGACCAGTCATGTCATCGTATGACCAGGCTAAGATGTCTTTATACTCCTTTAGAAACTCTGTGTATTCTTTCTTTTCTGACGATTACAAATGAATGTTGATCCGTGTTTCCTTGACGTTTTCTGAATTTCCCAGGTTGATAACCTCAGTCTCGTCCAGGTTAGACTTAGGTCTGTTCTCAAAGTTTTCAACTTCTTTGACAATCTCGTCGGGTATATCATCTTCATCTGAATCGATGTTTGTTTGTTGCGTTGTCTTATTGCATGTCACAGTCATCGGTTCATCAAGACAAGTAATAGTAATGCTGTATAGATAAAGTAATGAGAAAAAATAGTAGTAATAAATAAGAGAAACTAGAAAATGCTTTGATAAATTGAGTAATTATTTTGAACATTGAGGATCTTATTGCAGGAATTGAAAAATGCTGAAAGGAAAACTCATTTTAGTAAATAAGACAGTAAGTAATGCTTGTTTTAGCCTTGCTACCCCGAGGCTCGTCGGGCTTTGTTTGTCCTGATTGTCCAGTTTTTTAAGGTATGGCCATCTGCTTACAGCCTACATGGAAGGGCCTTCCTCCCCCTCCTCCTTGAGAACAACACAGCAATCCATATCATCATCCTCCAGGAACAAATTCCTCAATGCGGTGAGTGTTTCCTCTTCGTCTGACCCATAAATAATGTCGGCATGTTGGAAGGTCTGCTCCAGATGCGGTATCGGATGATCCAGTGGGTAATAAGGACCGCGCCAAGGTGGCGACCAGTCGTTGTACTCTTTCCAAGTGTAGTCGTATCCCAGAATGGTGCCATGGATTTTGATCTTGATAGGTTTGGAGATTCCTTGAAGATTCTTATCGAGCTCTTTTCCAGGCTCGTACCCATTCTAGTTTAGTATACTGTTGATCTTGATATCCCACCAGTTATCCTTGTCAATGGCATTGACCCGTTCAATGTGGTGGTAAGTTTCTCCACCCAACTTTCTTCTTCCTCCGATCACCGGAATAGTCTAGTGATTGTAAATAGGGTTTCTACCGTCACCATGAATAATCACCTCTTGGTGTTTCCACTCGAACTTCACTACCTGATGTAGCGTTGATGCTACGGCCCCAGCAATATGGATCCATGGTTGTCCCAATAACAGATTGTAGGACGCTGGCACATCTATCACCTGGAAGTCAACCTCGAACCAGGTTGGTCCCATTTGCAGGCATAGGCTTATCTCACCAATGGTGGACCTTTGAGATCCATCGAAAGCTTTCATATTGATTGCTCCATCCTTTATCTCATGCAGACCCTTACCCAATTTCTTGAGCATTATCAACGGGCAAATGTTAAGACTGGATCCTCCATCGATCAAGATTCTTGTTATGAAATAATCTTCGCATTGCACGGTGATGTGCAGTGCTTTGTAGTGTCCCAATCCTAGCCCACCATATTAGCCATTTCCCAACTAGTGATGTTGTTTGGTACATATGATTCACTCAACACCTTCAACAGAGCACTTCGGTGCGTCTCGGAATTCTGCAGCAAAGAGAGGATGGATATTTGTGCTGGCATCTTTTTCAGCTGATCGATGACCGAATACCCCTTAGCCTGTACTTTCCTCCAAAGGTCGTTCGGACCTGTCTTACTAACGGGTGGCCTGTTAGAGGCTTGTTAGCTTGATTCAGCCAAATGTTCAGGCGTATAGACTTTACCGGTTCTTGTCATACCCTGCACTGCGACAACTTCCTCAATTTTGACCTTGCATTTCCTTCTTGCCTTGGTTGTATAGTCCCAAGGGATAGCATCGGTATAGAAGGGTGGTATGGTTGACATTGCCACTGGAATTGGTGCGACTATCCTTACTTCAAATAGAACACGTACCTTGGGTAGCAAGATTGCGACCTCAAATGATGCGGGTGCATTTGCCGGAGATACGAACTGAACTACAATTAGTACTGGTGTCTTTGCGGGTGGAGCTGCTTAAAACTCCAGAGGTATGGACATAGTTACCTCATCACCGTCAGACGGTTGAATCTAGACTATGATCGGGTTGAGAGTGACTACTGGTTTCTTTGGATCATCGCCATCTGCGATCAACCCGATTGATCCCTTGGGATCCCAATCATCTTCTATCTCAATCATATGGATACCTCCACCCTTATGGTCAGGAAAAGGATTGTTGCGAATGTTTGGAGCGGGGTCTTTCACCACAATAATCTTATTATCAATGAGGGCCTGTATCTTGTCCTTTAGAGAGCAGCATTCATCGATGGTGTGCCCCTTCATGACGGAATGGTATGCACAAGCTTTGTTCGGGTTAACACACTAAGAAGGGTTCTCAGGGGTGGCAACAGGGATAGGGGTGACGTAACCAGCATCTTTGAGCTTCTCATACAGCTGGTCAATGGGTTCGGCTATGGCGGTGTACTGCTTTGGAGGGCGGCAATCAAAATTGGGACGAGGTCTAAGGAAGTTTTGGCGGGTATGGGGTGATTGGTAATGGGTTGGTTGAGAATTGTAAGTGTGGTAAACAGGAGCAGGTTGTGAGTATCTAGGCAAAGTAGGTTGATATGTGGGTGGTGGAGATTGGTATGTGGGCAGTAGAGCTTGGTAAGAAGGTGAGGGTGCTTGGTAATTCAGGGTTGGCTGGTACGTGAGCGGAGGTGTTGGATACATTTGGTATTTGAGTGGGGATTTGGCTCTTTGTGCAACCATTACAGCTCCCACGTCTCTTTTCTTAGACACACCACCGTACTGTAAAGCCTTGTTTGTAGCTTGCAAGGCTTCAAAATTTGTGACCATACCGCTCTTAATACCTTCTTCGATCCGCTCCCCTAATTTGATAATGTTGGAGAATTTGTGATTCTCAATCATCATCAGCCATTCATAATAATGCGGGTCCTGGGCCCGGAAAAATAACTTGTTCATCTGCTCCTCTTCTAAAGCAGGTCTGACTTTAGCAGCTTCGGACCTCCAGCGAGTGGCATACTCACGAAAGGTCTCTGTGGGTTTCTTCTTCAGATTTTGGATATAGAACACGTCTGGTGCGTCCTCTGTGTTTAATCTAAATCTTTCCATAAAGTCAGACGCCATACCTATCCAGTTTGACCATTTCTTGGGGTCTTGGCTGATGTACCAAGACAACGCATCTCCTTTCAAACTCCTCATGAACAGCTTCATGCAAATCCTGTCATTCTTTCCCACGCCAACTAGCTTGTCGCAATAGGTCCTTATATGGACCCTCGGATCACCAGTACCGTCAAACATTTCGAACTTCGGAGGTTTGTACCCCTCGGGCAGTTCGACATCAGGTTGTATACAAAGGTCTTCATAATTCAACCCTTCGATTCCCTTGGTTCCTTCAACACCCTAAACTCGGTTGGTTAGTTTCCTTAGTTCCTCAACCAGATTCTTGATGAGTAGGTCCTTTTCATCAGACTCGGATGGGTATGGGATAAGTGGAGTGGAATGGGTCATGGTTTCCACATATATGGGATTGTGGAAATGGTCCTTTGTGGGGTTCTAAGGTTCTGGTATAAGTAATGGAGTGTTGTTTGAAGTGTGGCAAGTATTGCATTGTGTTAGGAGAGTTTGGTTCTTTGGCGGAGTGGCGTGATGGTGAGGTGCGAGATGGTTTTGTTGCCTTGGGATATTCTGTGGAGGTGTAGGGTTTTGAGCATTTGGAAAGTCGACGTTTGGGACGTTGAGGGAAAATGATAGGTTGGCCAGATTCCGGACCTGGTCGAGTTCTTCTTTGAACTTCAGCAATTTCTGTCCAAGTGGTGACATGTTTTCATTCAGGACCTGAATACCCCGGCCGTCAGCGGCCTCTATTTGTTCAACCATATTTTCCATCCTTATACCGCTAGATTCTGCCATCTTACTCTAGCCTTTGTTTCTTCCTTTAGGATGACTAGGAGGAGGAGTAGGTGGAGGGCCCTTGGATCTTGTGCGATAGGCTGACGATGCCAGAATGCACAAACTAACCTTTGGGGAGGGGAACAATAAAGAAAAAGAAACAAAAACAAAAGGTAGCCAAGTCATTGAAGATTATGAAAAAGTATTGTAGTATTTGAACACATAGTGCGAGAATGTAAAGCGTGTCCTAATTTGGGAACCTCTTTGTGCCCGAGGTAGGCCTAGAGACAAGTTGATTTGGAGAACTTAAAATGCTAAATGCCTCATCTTATTTATAAGAAAAATAGACAAATCCCAAAACAACACTAAATGAACGAAAAATGAAAGGCACTAATGGTCATTGGCCTTATTACATCAATAGAGAAAACAAAGACATTCCTATCTACTTGGTCCCAGAAGGACCTTCCCCAGATTCGGCATTCCTGCTTCCTTCGAGCAGCTTTCCCAGCTCGTGAAGTCCCAGCAACAGGTATGCTCTAGCTAGATGTCCTCCTTCAGTTCCCTCAGCCTTTTGACAATCTTCGACCATTTTGATGAATTTCTCCTCCAGCTCGACTATACCTCGTTCCAAGTATCCCAACCTTTTGTTGGTGCTGACGGCCATGTATTTCCACTCCTCGATCATCTTCTTGTTAGACTCATATATTTTGTGGTGATCATCCTCACATTCACGAATCATTTTGTGCAGCTGGTTGACCTTGACTTGCGCTTCAGCCCTTTCATCTATAACCCTGTGGCCTCAGATGTACCCTGGCTTGCTCTGACCACTCAGATCCTCTTCTAACCAACCAAGATAGAAAAGGGTACAACCAGCGTGATACCTGTCTGGCTCGATGGTGTCTTTCTCAAGTATAATCTTGCAGTGCCATAGGTGCTGAGCTTGGCACTTGTGAGGACTGTCATCATTTTGAAAGTCTGCTCGAAGATGGTTCATTTTGTCGATTCTGGGTATGACTTGCTTCCTGCCTGCTTGCCTCATAACTCGAAGAGAGATATAAGGGTATGTCCCCTTTAAACCAATCAGTATTAGAAACGGTGCATCTCGAGATCGGATGATGAACTCATCTGTCAGAAATAGCTCAAACATCCATTGAACCTGTTCTTCAGTCAGATTATCAAAGACCTCAACCCATTCTCAGGCTGAGCGAGCATGTCGGGGATGTAATTCATTCGCTTCGGGTGAGGGAAAGCGATGTGGTCATCCCAGATCCTTCGATGAATGTCTTGTCGATATTCACCTCTTTGGAGATGTTCCATGAGACAGAGTTGAAGTAATAAATTGCAACCTTCGAAATGTTTTACTCCTCGTTGACACATTTCCAAGGCCCGATATATGTCTACAATGATCATGGGCACAATGCTGAAGTTTTGCCCATCTACCCCTTCCATTATGGTCTTAGTCACTATGGCCAGTCTGGTATGGGTTCGCTCATTCTTCATTGGGAACACGATTAAACCCAAAAAGCAAACCATGAAAACGAACACTCGGCGATGGATGTGTCCCAGGAAGGTGATAGCAAACTCGTTATGGTAAGTACGGTATGATTTGCTGTGGCCGTACCTTTCATACAAATAGTCGAAAGGAATGTATGAATCCTTCAGACATACCAATTATGCATTCTCTTTCAGACCCATCATCTTAAGGAGGCCCTTGCCTGTGCGGTTCTTAAGGCATCAGCAACCCCGGAGTTTCCCATACTAAGTTGGCCAGCCCTCCTATCTCTTCTATCAAAGGTGTCATTTCAATGTTCCCAAAGCAGAACACGGACCTCTCGCAATCCGAAAACAGAGTAGCAGCCTCTATTATCATTTTGTTAGGATAGATTTCTAGGAGAGATGGTAGGTTGCCCAGGTGTTTTCTGACGATAGCTTTATCGCTATAATGTAGGTCTTCCCACCAGCTCAGCATTCTTGGGTGGATATTGGAGACCATGCCAAATCTGGGGACCTCGTGCCTCATTTTTCTGCAAAGCAAATAAGGTTAGGCCCTTACCCCCACCAGACTCGACCATTTAACATGAATAATTAGCATGAAGCATTTTAGTTCTCCAAATAGATGCACAGAACGTGACGACGTCCGTTTGGGTTTAGGAAAACCCGGTGGACTTTTGGATAAGGCTGTCTTAAAAGCCATCGTGCGAACGACACTTTACCTTGACTAGGTTTGACCATGATGCATGAAATCAATATAATAGAGTAAGGTTTCTATGGGGTTTTAGACTGGTACCCTTGAGCGGACAACTTAAGGGGGAAGGCACGGAACCGTCGACTGTACCGCTGATCGACTAGTTTTACTGCAAATAAGCCTTTCCAAATTTTGGGGGACAATAATACAGGAAGAGCGCAACCACTCATCAAGCATTGCTATAGTATTTGTTTGGCACGAGTGGAGTATGAATGTTGAGCATGATTATGCAATAATGAGAATTAAAACAGATTGTCATGAATTTGCACGTTAAGGAAAGCGGTAAATACAACAATTATGATTTAAAGTAGTTACAAAGGAAAAGAAAGAGACATGTCAGTTTCGTTTTGTGAAATAAATACTTGAAAGAAAATAAACAACTAATTGCACGTAGCAGGGAAGAGTAAAGAGTGCATGTATTTAAACAAATAAAGGAAAAAATTCACGAAATAATTTGCAATGGTAAAAGCCTATAATCCCCAGCAGAGTCGCCATGCTGTCACGCCCCCCTTTTTCCCCTCGCGGAGAGATCGGGTGCAGGACATTCGGGTCGAGGCAACTCTTTCCTTTTTGGGAAAGGGGTTCTGCATATTTGGAGCGTCCCCACCTAACGATTTTAACGGTGTGTTAGGGCACCTAAGGGGTTCATTTACAAACTACGTTGCTTACCAGAGATAGGGTAGGGGCTTGAAATTATCCCAAGGGGAAGGTGTTAGGCACCCCTCAGGATCCACAAGTGTGGTTCCCGGCCAAATGGTTTTCGTGAATTTGTATAGTTTAACAAATAACAAGTAAAGGGGCTCAAGTAAGAGGGGATTTCAAATATTAAGCAAGCAAGCGTTTGGGAAAACAGTTATAAAATTACCAAGTTTTTTGGAAAAAGTTATAATATAACATTTAAGGGAAGGATGTCCTAGGTTTAAAATAATATGGATCACATCAATGCAATACCCGGTATGACACTCCTTAGAGAGGGGCTACGCGTGGTATTAGCGCATCGGTCATCATATCCATATTCTACCCTTTCCCACCCCGCGAAGGTAATTAAAGCGCGTGTTGGTCACGAAATCTATTGCGTGCTATTACCCGTCCCATCCTATCAATCCTGGAGGAGGTTAGGACTATTATCCTAATGGGAAGTACTAGGCAGACCCTCAGGTTTAAAGGTAAAATTCTAAAGCGACAAGTAAAAAAACATATTGGACTGCAGTAAATGGGAACACATAAGGCATATAAGAGGCTCAAGTTTACCTCCACAGATTATGCACATAATTAGCACGAGTCAAACACATATAAGGGCAATATTAATAATTGAGATCCTAAGACATGGTGTTTAGGTGAATTCAGAGAATAAACAGGCAGTTTTGTTATTGCTTGAGATTCCTAATTAGTTTGCCTACTGATTAAAAGAACCCATTAACATTGAGCAACACACACAAAGAGGCAGATTTCCAGTTTTTAGAATTTTTTATCACCTAAGGCTTGCCTAGGCGTGGGACATTAGTTATTAGGATTATTTAAAAGAACTGTTGTAAATTCTTTACCTAAACATGCTATTCTAGGTTATTCAAAACTCAGAAATTATTACCGGTTGATTACGAGAATTAAATGAGACTGTTCATACTTTTATAGGCATCATCAATAAGTCTAAGTGTAATTGAGCGATTAGGACCTTATAACATGATATCTAATGCACAAGTAGATATGCATATGCAGAATTCCTAAACATGGTTTCTAAATGCGCAGTAGTCACAACATTAATCATAATTTCAGAAGATACTGAAGATGACTTGCTTATTAGTGTTATTCTATCTTAAAACAGGATTTCTAAGTGTCAACATTTTAAATGCAGTTTCAAGAAATGCCAAATAGCTCATTCATTGATTGTTTAGCCTAAAAAAGATTTCTAGGCGTACATGGCAGTTGAGAACATAATAGTAGAGAATACCATTTATTAGCAGGATTTGTTTAAATAGGAGTGATCCTGCTGAAACAGTAAGTATGAGCTTAGGAAACATGATTTCTAATGCATGGATATGAACCTAAACATGATCTCTATTGCACAGATAAGGATTAAAGGCCTAATAGCATGGTTTCTACCCCTTTAATAGCTAAGCATGCATAACTACCCCTCCCCGTTTCACTATCCAACCCCCATGAGTCGTTTACAAATTAGTAAAGGCCAAGAATTATGAATTACATAACCAAAATATAAAAATAAGACGTTATTCTGTAGAGAGCCTTCAATTAGGCCCATATCCTCCAAACCTCATTGCCATATGGTATTTCATAGCCTTTTCAAAATCCGGCTGTGTCCGGACAATGCTCACAACCAGACTTGGTAACCAAGAGTTGAACATGTGAAGTGTGGAAGTACCAGCCTCAGTGTGTCAGAGTTTAGACGGAGCTCAGGGGTCCCAAAGCAGTTCTCATACTGAGGGGGCAGGACTTAAAGATCTAGGAATCAAGTGAAGTGCAGGAGATAAGTTTGAAAATGTTTAGTAGAAAACAATGTTAAAAGAGACTGGTTTGAAACAACTTTGTAAAATAAGAGGGAGTTGTTTGGTAAAACAGCTTTTGAAAATAGTAGTGGAATCACATAAACCACAGACCAAACACAAAACAAAAACAGGTTCTGCAATACTCAAAGAACAACCTTCAAACAAGGGTAATGGGAACTAGGGACAAATAGAGCATGTATGGTAGGCACATAATGGACAGAGGTCCTTGCAATTGGTGCAGCTGGTAGCACTTAGACATATTTACAAGATAAGAAAATGCTTAGGGAAATCAGGGGGATTAGGAGATAACAAAATGTAGGATTTTATACTAACCATGACATTAAGACAACTTGGGATGATGGCCCAATAGGTGCATTACTAGAACTAGGCAACATCATATAAGTATTAAACATAATAGGGTCCAATTACTGATTCAAAAGAGCATGCTGACTCTAAAAAGGTAATACCTAACATAACTAGATAGACAAAAAAGCATCTCAATTACAGGTCGCACAACAAAACCACAGATAGAAACATACTAGAAACAAAATAAACTGAAATAGTTAAAGAAACACATTGGTTTTGGGACTTTAAATATAAAGTGAAAACATACCAGTTGAAGACAGCAAATATAGAGCAAGGAGCAATCAAGAGGAGCAATAGAATGTGTAAGAGAGTAAAAAGAGAGTAGAACAGGGTATGTGTTTGTGTCTTCTTAATGAAAGAGTAGTGTGTATATATAGTTTTAAAGATAGGTGGCAAATAAGGTAACAAATAACAATTTTTTGCAAATTATGGAAGTGCACATCAATTATAATCACACTAATATCAGTACTCCCTCTAATTGAGAAGTCAAAATCAAACGGTAATAAACAGACAACAAATAAGGAAAGATACCATATGTAGCTTAGAGGAATATTAAGGATACTGTGAAATCAACATAAGTACGCCTTAATTGAAGGGGTTAAGTTCAAACGGCTAGTAGGCAAATGGAAAATAAGGGAAGTTCCCATATGTGACATGCATTTAACATATAAGGAAACAATTTCAACTCAGTACAAGTATACAATAGAGGCTAGGTTCACAGATTTTAATTAAGGGAATAGGAATCAACCAACAATAATTAGTCATGTAACAAGGTAAGAAATAAACTAAGGTCGAAAATTAGTGAAAATATCCCATAGGAAATCAACAGAGTTTTCAAATCACAAGGAATCAGGGATTCAAGTAATAAATCAGGAACCCTAACAAACTACAACTACAAAGAATCAGGGGTTCGAACAAGGATATCATCAATTAAGAAAATTGATATGAATTGAACAAGTAATAGGCAAGAAGTCAGAAACCCAAGTGGTGAAAGCACATGAACTCATAGGGTAAACAGTAAGATAAACAAAAGAGCAGGGAAAGAATCAGAGTCATAGATGAACAACAAAGGGTAAAACATCAAAGAATCATAAAGCTCATACATATGCAAACAATATTGAAGACAAAGTCAGGGAATAATTCAGATAAGATAGGAAAAATCAAATAAATTACTAAAACATAGTAGAGACCTTAGGATAATACTGAAAACATCATAGGAAAATCATTTTAAGGCGGAGTCATGAAACCCTAGTTGAAAATGAAGAGTCATTTTAGAGAAAATCAGAGAGTTTTTGAGGTAAACAACGAACTAGCTCAAAACATATACATATCTATCATAGATCTAAAAGAATCGGGGGTTTTAAGCATTAATGTTTTAAAGTAAACCCAGAAAGATAAGAAAAACCTCAAATGTCACTGGTTTAAGCCCCAAAGGTCACAGATCTTGCTCGAACAACCGGAGGTGGCTGGACGTGGCCGGAGGTGGCCGGAGGATGGTGAGCACAGGCCCAGGGGGGTAGGAGAGTTAACCCAGGTCTCTTGAAGACCTTAGAGATGGAAAACACCAGTATAAGGGAACCATAGAAGGCAGGAGGATGGTGAGGGCTTCATGGTCTTCGGCGAAGAGACGGACGAAGAAGACGAAGAGGTTCATCAGAGCCAGAGAGACAGGAAGTCTCTAGAAGAGACTAGAGAGATAGAGAGAGAGAGTAGAGAGATGATAGACAAGTGAAAATGATGGGTCAGGGGGAGGTTAGTCTAGGTTTAATTACGATAGGTGTTATCTGAGTCGTTGATCAAAATTGATCAACGGTTTAGATTAAGTCATAGGTTGGGCCTGGGTTTGGGCTGGGATTAATTGGGCTAATTAAATCAGGTGGGTTGTGTAACGACCCAGCCCGTCGTTTTGTGCGTTGGGACTCCGTTCCCGTGAATGACTCTTCCCATAGCGACTACTCGTGCCTTATGACTTCCGTGGGCCGGTAGTTCAAGATTCGGAAGTGTTTTGGCCAGTTCAGGAACACTTGGTTCCTGAAGGCTAGCCTATTTGGCTGATTTTGGTTTCGAGCAGCATTTTGAGCAAACAACCTCGGAATCGAGTTCTGATAGCTCCAGCAGCTCCGGATGATGATTTCGGACCTGGGAGTGTGTTCGCCTCGGGTTTCTGATGACCCGGGAGAATTTCGGCATATGAAT
>ML269996.1:0-43763 GCA_005239495.1 Nicotiana undulata | reverse complement strand
GATTGTCTTGTCCGTGTCGGTTATGTATATATACGCATTGCACTCATCTGCATTTGCATTGAGTTGGTATCGTACGAGGTTGAGTTGAGAGACAATACAGAGTACTGGGAAGTTAACAACTGAGAATAAAAATAAGTCATTTCGGTTAATGAGTTAGAGAATAAGAAATATAACTATGAATAGTTTACAAAAGGAGACTATGTTTAATATCAATTATTAATTGTTGCTTACATGTTCTTATACGTGATGTACTATCTCACATGATTCATTGCTCAGCATGTGTTTTGTTTCATTATGTACTGGACCTTAGTGAGTATGTATTCTACCTCTCGTCACTACTCTTTACGAGTTTAGACGGGATACTCACTGGGTACATATTTGTTTATATGTACTCATGCTGCACTTTCCTTCTTTTCTGCACTTGACTGTGCAGGTACTGAGGCTGGTCCGTCCGGTCGTCCGCCTGTTGATAGATACTGACCGCGGCGTCGCTCTAGACGGTGAGCTGTCTTCTTGGCGTTCCCCTGACAGCACTTCTGGAGCCTTCTAGTTTCCTTTTTGCACAGTCTTTTGTCCCAGACTGCGGCTTGTATATTTTTTATATGTATTTTCCACAGTTGTATCTATGTAGCCACCCGTTGACACTGTGACACTAGTCCTGGCACACACCCTTGTTGTAGTTATCGGGGTTATATGTGTATTGGGCCTAGCTGTGGTTCAGCTTGTTTCTACGGCCTTACCCCATGTTGTTATTGTACTCCGCACTTTCATTGTTGTTATTGTTCGTTGGCTTGGCTAACGCCACCGTTAGGCGCCATCACGACCTGGATCAGTTTTGGGTCGTGACAGGTTGGGTTTAACTAAGGTTATAATTGAAATTAAAAAGTGGCCATTAGTTAAATACCCATAAAAATAAAATAAATAATTAATAAAATAGTTAATAAATATATAGAATGAAATTAATGCTAAGTAAATGAAAATTAAGGTAATTAGCTAATATTAAGATATGAAAATGACTGATTATAGAATTAAAATAGCATAAAAATGTATAATTGGATATAATTGCAAAATTGTTATAATTATAGCAAAATTATACCAAATTGACTGATTTGTGAAATAATCAGGTCCTAATAGGATTAAAAATGACATATTGATCTGGGAAACATTCTGAAATTATTTACAATACAATTTATGAATAATTATTGAATATAAAATACTAAATAAATAGGAAACAATAAATTGATAAAAATATGAAAGATTATGGAAAAATATCAATTATTATGAAAAGTGGTATAAAATAATTTTGAGAAAAAAATTTGGGTATAACATTTATTAGCCTAGAAACAAGATTTTTTAAGTGATAGTACGAACGTCAAAACGAGATGCTGAAACAGTATATGTGAAACCTAAGAGCATGGTATCTAATGCATGACATGATTTAAATACGTTGGCCCTAAACATGGATTATAATGCACATACAAGAAATGTAAACCTAAAGCATGGTTTCTACCATTTGATATTGATAACATATATATCTACCCTCCCCTTTTCACTATCCATCCCCAATATTCGTTTACAAAGCTTATTACAAACCAATATTGAATGAATTACATAAGTAGAAAAAATAAGAAGTTACACTATAGGGAGCCTGAAAATAGGCCCAGGTTTCCAGAACATCCAATGCCTAGATGTTTCATAGCCTTTCTCATTCCGGGTGTGTCAGAGTTCCCTAAGGACCTCAAGGGATCTCGGGCAGTGCTCACACCCAGATTTCACAATCATAATTGAGTAAGTGCAGTGTGGAAGAGCCAACTCTAATGCATCAGAGTTCAAGGGGACCTCATAGGGATCCCTAAGCAGTCACACATTAGAGGGGCAGAACTTAAGGACCTAAGAATAGAGTGAGAGCGCTTGACATAGTTTTGAAAAGGTCTTAGTAAGAAAACACTGTTGAAAGAGGCTTAGTTGAAATAACTTTGAAAATAAGAGAGAGTTGCTTAACAAAACAACTTTTTTGAAGACGGTTATATAATTAACAAACAGTAGATCAAAGATAGAGCCAAAACCAAACTCAGCAATACTTAAAGAACACAGAGCCAAAACAGATAGAACAAACCTACACATAGGGTTTGATAGGAATTGGGAAGACATAGAGCACATGTAGTGCACACATAATTACATGAGCATGGAAATTCTTATAGGGGTTTAGGGAACTAGGGGGATAGCTAATGGTATCCGAACATCATGAATCTCAAAACCAACACAGGATCAGACAACTTAGGATAGCCAACTGCTTTGCACAAAAAGGTTCATGCTAGAAATCAAGGAAACATAAGTAAGGTAGAGTCACATTGAGGTATACTACAAGGGGGGTTCACAAGAAGGCTGATCCTAAGGGGTTGGACATATTCAGAAGCATGGTGATAAAGCAGTAAAGTAGACACGTTAGTTGCAGATTGAACAACAAAACCATAGATAGAAACATATTAGAAACATGATAAACTCAAGCAGTAAAAAAAGCATATTGGTTTGGGACTTGAATTGAAATCAGAACATACCAGTAAGAAGACAGTAAACACAAAAGTGAAGGATAGGAGAGCACAATAGTTAGCCTTGTCTTGCAGCCGGCTAACTCAGAATAATAGTAACACAGAAAGAGAGCAGAAACTTTTGAGTGAGAGAAAGAGAGCTTTTTGAACCAATGTGTTCGTGTGTTTGTGTTAATGAGAGAACATGTATATATAGTTTGAAACCGGTTAGAATAATAAGGTAAGAATCAATAGTCCAGCAGTGATTAGGGAATTAGGTACCAATTAGTATAAAATCAGCATAGATACTCCCTTAATTGAAGGAGTTAACTTCAAACGGTAATATGCAGATAATAAATAAGGAAAGACACCATATAAGGCTGAATATAATACATAAGGAAATAGTTTCAGCATAGCACAAGTATAGAACATGTAATATAGGCTAGGTTCAGGAAATCTAATTAAGAAAAATGTTTAAGAATCAATTTGACAGCATAATCGACCATAATATAAGGTAAGAAAATATTTTAGAGGTTGAATTCAGTAGAAAATAAAGGATGTCCATCACAGGGAATCAGGGATTCCAATAGAAGGTAATATTTAACTAAAGGAAAGTACCACAAATGAACGGAGTAAACATAATATAGGCAGGAATAGTCAAAGTAGGGTAAAAGAATCACATAAATCATGGATTCAAACCAGAACATAACACTAATTAACAAAACATTTCTGGGATAAACACATGATAGGAAAAAGTAGGCAAAATAGCGTAAAAGAATCACATAAATCAGGGATTTAAACTAGAACATAGCAAAGATTAACACAAATTTCTGGGATAAACGCATGATAGGAAAGAATAGGCAAAATCAGAAACCCTAATAAGGTAAAAATCACAAAATCACAGAATGTTCATGAGAAACAAGCACACATGTAGATTAAACGAACATATTATCAAAGACAGTCTAAAAAATGAGGGCTTTTAATATAATAAATCAGGTAAAAAGGAAAAACATAAGTAAATCATCTAAACATAGTAGAAACCATAAAACAACCTTAAAATCAGAAGAAGAATCATTTTTTGAAAAGGGGTTAAGAAACCCTAGTTTGAAGACGAAGAGGCGTTTTAGAAAAATCGGAAAAATCTTTAAGAAAACGGTAACGATAACTCGAAATATACTCAGATTTGTTACAGATCTCAGAAGCCAAGAGATGAGTTAGGGTTTTAGAGAGAGATAACCGAGAGATAGAGAATTGGATTAGAAACCATAGGTTTTAGCCGGAGATGCAAGGATCTTATCGGACAGGCCAAGGGTAGCCTGAGAACGGCATGAAAAGGTCATGGGATGTGTTGAACCGCTTCTGGTTCTCTTGAGGACCTTAGGGAAGCAATAATCCGGCGTGTGAGGGAGCCATGGAGGCTACAGATGGTGGTGGAACCACCATAGTTACCGGCGAGTCGACGACCGGTGAGTGTGAGCTTAGGTTTAGCAGAGAGCTTGAGAGATGAGAGGAGAGTGTAATGGCGGAGTGTAGTGAGAGAAATGAGAGGGAAGGGGGGGTAGTCTTTAGGGTTAATTAAGGTAAGAATTGATCTGGTCCGTTGATTAAAATTAATCAACGGTACAAATTAAATGGAGATTGGGTCGGGTAGGATAATGTATTGAGCCTGGGGTTTTGGGCTAATTTAATTGGGGTTGAGGTTAGGTTTAATTAGGCTAAAATTGAAATAAATTAGGCCATTTGTTAAATACCCAATTAAATTAATAAAATAATTTATAAAACAGCTAATAATTGTAAAAAATGAATTTCAAGCATAGATAATAGTTTAAAAATACAAATGATTAATTCATTACAAAAAATAGTATAAAATCATATGATTGGGCTATAATTGCAAAGTTATTGCAATTATAGACAAAATGTGCCAATTTGGATAATTATGAAATAATTTAGTTTTAATAAAACCAAAAATAATAAATTAAATCAAGAAATATTTTTGAAATCATTTGTGATGCAATTTTGTGATCATTTATTGGTAATAAAATGTTGAATAAATTAATAAAAATATAGGAAAATTGTGGAAAAATACCAATTGTTATTAATGCATGATTTTGAAGATATGTATATGCAGTTTAAAATAATTTTTGAAACAATTGGGTATCAACACTATGGCCTCCTCTAATATCAGCTCACGAAGCCCATCCACATTGGGCACACAAATACGACCCTGCATCCGTAAAACTCCATCATCCCAACTGTAACCTGCTTGGACCACCGTGACGCACCGTGTCCCTAAGGACAAGTAGATGAGGATCATCATATTGCCGATCTCGAATACGATCAAATAATTAAGAACGAGCAACTTTATAAGCTAGAACACGGCCGGGCTCAGAAATATCCAATCTCATGAACTGGTTGGCTAAAGCCTGAACATCCAAAGCAAGCAGTCTCTCCCCGACCGGAATATATGCAAGGCTACCCATACTGGCTGACTTCCTACTCAAAACATCGACCACCACATTGGCCTTTTCCGGATGATACAAGATGGTGATGTCATAGTCTTTCAACAGCTCCAACCATCTCCTCTGCCTCAACTTCAACTCTTTTTGCTTGAACAAGTATTGCAAATTCTTGTGATCCGTGAACACCTCACATGAAACGCCATATAGATAATGCCTCCAAATCGTCAGCGCGTGGACAATTGTTGCTAGCTCCAAATCCTGAACTGGATAATTCTTCTCGTGGATCTTTAACTGTCGCGAAGCATATGCAATAACCTTTCCATCCTACATCAACACCGCACCAATTTCAATACGAGATGCATCAAAATACACAATATATGGCCCTGAACATGTGGGCAAAACCAACATCGGCGCCGAAGTCAAAGCTGTCTTGAGCTTCTGAAAGCTCGCCTCACACTTGTCTAACAACCTGAACTGGTCACCCTTCTGAGTCAACCTGGTCATCGGGGCTGCAATAGACGAAAACCCCTCCACAAACTGACGGTAATAGCCTGCCAAACCCAAGAAACTCCAGATCTCTGTGGCTGATGTGGGTCTAGGCCAATCCTTGACCATTGAAATCTTCTTAGGATCCACCTGAATACCCTCTGCTGATACAACATGACCCAAGAATGCAACTGAACTCAACCAAAACTCACATTTCGAAAACTTAGCATATAACTGACTGTCCTTCAGAGTCTGGAGAACGACTCGAAGATGCTGCTCATGCTCCTCCCGGCTGCGGGAATAAATCAGAATATAATGAATGAAGACAATCACGAAGGAATCCAAATAAGGCCTGAACACTCGATTCATCAAGTCCATGAAAGCTGCTGGGGAATTTGTCAACCCGAATGACATCACTAAAAACTCATAATGCCCGTACCGAGTGCAAAAAGCTGTCTTAGGGACATTAGATGCCCTAATCCTCAACTGATGGTAGCCAGATCTCAGATCAATCTTCGAAAATACCTTGGCACCCTGAAGTTGATCAAACAAGTCATCAATCATCGGCAAAGGATACTTTTTCTTGATGGTAACCTTGTTCAATTGCCGATAATCTATGCACATCCTCATCGATCTGTCCTTCTTCTTTACAAACAACACTGGCGTACCCCAAGGCGAGACACAAGGCCTAATAAAGCCTTTATCAAGAAAATCTTGCAATTATTATTTCAATTTCTTCAACTATGGCGGGGCCATGCGATATGGCGGGATAAAAATGGGTTGAGTGCCCGTAGCCAAATTAATAAAAAAGTCAATATCCCTGTAGGGTGTCATACCCGGCAGGTCTACAGGAAACACCTCTGGAAACTTACGGACAACGGGCACTGAATCCATAGAAGGAACCTCAGCACTAGAATCACGAACATAAGCTAAGTAGGCCTAACACCCCTTCTCGACCATGCGCCGAGCCTTCATATAAGACATAACCCTGCTGGAAGAATGGCCAGGAGTGCAACCCTCACAATGCTAAGGTGACGGTCTTGGCATGACAGTTCAATATGGCATGATAATGCGATAACCAATCCATCCCCAAAATGACATCAAAATCTACCATATCAAGGAGTAGAAGATCTATATTGGTATCAAGATCTTCAATAACCACTACACACGAACGGTAGATGCGATCTACCACAATAGAATCACCCACCAGTGTAGACACAAATACAGGAGTACTCAGAGAATCACAAGGCATAACCAAATAAAGAGTAAAATAAGATGACAAATAGGAATATGTGGATCCTGGATAAAAAAAACTGAAGCATCCATGCTGTAAATCAAAACCGTACTTGTGATAACTGCATCGGAGACCTTAGCCTCAGACCTGGCTGGAATAGCATAACATCGGGGATGGGCCCCACCAATCTGAACTACATTCCTAGGATAGCCTCCTGCTTAATGACTTCTACCTCTAGCAGCCTGGCCTCCACCTCTAACGGCCTGACCTCCACCTCTAACAACTCGACCCCCACCCCTAGCTGGCTGAGCGGGTGGTGGAACACTTGGTGCTAGAACCATGGCACGAGAAACCTGGTGCTGAGAACTGCTCGAGGGAAAAATCTAGCAACGTGCCCCGGACCACCACAAGTATAACAAGCCCTCGGCTGCTGAGACTGCTGGCCCTGAAACTAACCCTGACGACCTTAGTAACCACCCTGAATACTCTGGAGCGGCGGTGCACTAATAGGAGCTGGTGGTGCACTGTAGGGCAACTTATCAGAATACTGCATATGAGAACCACGTCCACCTGGAGCACTGCGAGAAACCTGAAGTGCTGAATGAAATGGCCTGGGTGGATGGCCCATACCAAAAGAATCCCTGCCTCCAGATGAGGCAACACTAAACTTGCCAAAATGACGGGGCCTCTTGTCAGACCCCTGTAGTAAAACCAACTCAACTCGTCTGGCCACATTGGCTGCATCCTGGAAGGAAATATTACTCCCTGTCTCTTTCACCATTTACAATCTGATCGGCTGACCTAGTCCCTCAATATATCTCCTCACCCTCTCTCTCCCTCTCTCGATGGGAAATATCATAATAGCATGGCGGGCCATGGTAATGAATCTGATCTCATACTGAGTGACGGTCATAGAACCCTGATAGAGACGCTCAAACTACCTTCGATAATCCTCTCTTTGAGTGATAGGAAGGAACTTCTCCAAAATAGCTGAGAGAACTGGGCCTAAGTCAAGGCTGGTGATCTAGCTGGTCTAGCCAAACAATAATCTCTCCACCAAGTCTTGGCGGGACCTGACAGGCAAAAAGTAGCAAAGTCGACCCCATCGGTCTCCACTATACCCATGTTCCGTAGAACCTCGTGACAGCTATCCAAATAGTCCTGAGGATCCTCTTAAGATTCACCTCTATAAGTAGTAGTAAAAATCTTGGTGAACCCTTCGAACCTCCACAAAGCATCAACAGACATAGCTTCTCTAGTACCGGTCTTAGCCACAACACCCGGCTGAACTACCCGAGCTGTCTGGGCTGTTGGAGTCTGAAATTGAGGAGCCATCTGCTCCGGAGTGCGAGTAGCGGGAGTCTGGTCTCCTCCCCCAGCTTGAGAGACGGCTGGTGTTGAAGGAATTAAACCCTCCTGAGTGACACTCTTCATGAGGCCCATTAGACAGACCAGAGCATCCTGGAGTACCGGGGTAGCGATGAACCCCTCGGGAACCTGAGCTGGCCCTACCGGAACTGTCTGGGCAGGAACCTTATCAGCA
Source organism: Nicotiana undulata (assembly GCA_005239495.1). Taxonomy (NCBI): domain Eukaryota; kingdom Viridiplantae; phylum Streptophyta; class Magnoliopsida; order Solanales; family Solanaceae; genus Nicotiana; species Nicotiana undulata. The sequence continues at coordinate 35,513 of ML269996.1, read as the reverse complement.
AACTCTACCTGAGGCTCCACAACTGGTGCTGCTGCTCTGGGCTGAGCTTTGCCCCTGCCTCGGCCTCTAGCACGGCCCGTGCCTCGTCCTCGGCCCCTTGTAGGAGCTGTCACTGGGGACTCGGGCTGCTGATCAGTGGATGAAGAAGCACGTGTTCTCGCCATCTGCGAGAGAATATAGTAGAAATTCAATTAGCATTGAGAAATCAAATCGCACTACAGAGAAGAATAGATGTGAAGTCATTCCTAAACTCTGTAGCCCCTGGGGGATAAGCACAAATGTCTCCGTACCGATCTCTCAGACTATACTAAGCTTGTCTGTGAATTGTGAGACCTAAGCAACCTAGTTCTCTGATACCAACTTGTCACAACCCGAAATTCCCACAGCCGGGATCGTGATGGTGTCTAACATTAATCCCGCTAGGCAAGCCAACGTTACCGGTTATTTTATCTTGTTTCCTTATTCTTAATCGTTAGCAAGTGATATACAGAATCAACAGAAATAAAAGTGCGAAAGAAACATAATCCAACAACTTAATTAAATACTATTACAAAATTCATAATAACTATTCCCAAAATTGGTGTCACAATTGCAAGGACTGTCTATGAATACTACAAATAGAGGTGAACAAAACAAAATACATTTGTCTCAGAAATACATAAACACAGGAAAAAAATAGGATAAAAGGTGACGCCAAGGCTTGCGGACGCATGCAGGACTATCTCGGGACTCCACTAGACTAAAGGCAGCAACCTCGATCTAGGGTCCGAAGGGTGCAGTACCGAGAACTGCACAAAAAGTATAGAGTGTAGCATCAGTACAACCGACCCCATGTACTGAGTAAGTGTCGAGCCTCACCTCGATGAAGTAGTGACGAGGCTAGGACACAACAACCAAGTAAACATGTGCAGTTTAATCATACACGAAAAAACAACAATAATAATAATAATAACAAAAAGTAGGCAAGTGATGAAAATAACGAAGTAAAGCGACGAAATAAATATCAATCAACACAACGGAAGTAACACAAAAGCAAGTGCATGGCGTCACCCTTGATGCTTTTACTCTCACCCTCACCATAACTCAATAGAAACGGCACGACATCACCCTTAATGATTTTACTCTCATCCTCACCATAAATAAATAGAAATGGTACGGCATCACCCTTCGTGCTTTTACTCTCTCATAATCATGGCACGACATCACCCTTCATGCTTTTACACTCACTCACAATATCATGTACGACATCACCCTTCGTGTTTTAACACTCTTCCTCACCCAAACAAATCAATAACAGCAATCCGGCAAGGAAATCAACAATATAAACAATAATAAAACCATAACGTCCCGGTAAGGGAGCCAACATTAGAATCAATATCATCCCGGCAAGGGAAACAACTATAACCAATCTCACTCAGTTACTTAATTTCACGTAAAAATTCTCAACAGGAACCAATACTCAACAATGATCAATACCAAGGAATTTCCACCAACACGGATGATTATCAAGTTAACTCAAGTAATTCTTAAAGAAAAATCACTCAAATCACAATATTCGACTCACGGGCATGCTTGACACCAACGTATAGATACTCGTCACCACACCTATATGTTGAACATGACACTAACACGTAGCAAATAAGACATAATACATATTTCCTCAAGCTAAGGTTAAGCCAAACACTTACCTCGAATTCCTCGGCCAAACTCAAGCCTCAATTACCGCTTTCCCACTAGAATTCACCTCCAATTCAATTGTATCTAGACATAATTACTTAACAATATCAATAAATGCTAAATAATTCAACCCCAATGCTTAATTATAGGTTTCCTGTCATTCTTCCCAAAAAGTCAAAAATCGATCCCGAGCCTGCTTGGTCAAAACATGAGGTTCGGACAAAATCCGATCACCCATTCACCCACGAGCCCGAATATGTAATTAGTTTCGGGATCCGACCCCAAAATGAGGTCTAAATTCCAATTACACAAAAAAACTTAACTCTACCCAATTCCCCAATTCTTACCATGAAAACACCAGGATTTTTGTTGTAAATTGATGAAAAATAATGAAGAGTCGAATGAAAATAGTTAATGGATACTTACCTTGGTTTTTGGGAAGAAAAGCTCTTGAGAAATCGCCCTAAGTCCTCTATTTTTGTGGAAGTTTGAAAGAAAACGGTAGGGGTTCTATTTTAAAAACTTCACTGCCCGACACTCGCACCTGCGGTGCTTCGGTCGCACATGCGCTTTCGCGGGTGCGGATAATTGGTTGCTCCTGCGGAATTGGGCAAGGCCACTGAGGGCCACACCTGCAGAGGTATTCCAGGTTATGCGGAAGCTTGTCCGCATCTGCGGAACGAGGGAAGGCTGGGCTAAGCTGCACCTGTGGCTAAACACGCGCACCTGCGGGCTCGCACCCGCGACACTAGGCTCGCAGGTGCGGGCACACCAGAACTGGTGCATCAACAGAGATTTTCCAAGTCTAAGTACCCTGACACCTACCCGAAGCTCACCCGAGCCCTCGGGGCTTTGAACCAAACATGCACACGACACTAAAAATATCCTACTGACTTACTCGTGCGATAAAATCGCCAAAAATAACATCTTAAACAACGAATTTAGCATCAAAATAAAAAACAATCTCAATAACTTTCAAAGTTTAAAATTTCACAACTACGGATCCGAATCACGTCATATGACCTCCTTTTTCTTACAAAATTTTATAGGCATCACTCAAATACTATATTAAACCTGTACCAGGATCCGGAACCAAAATACTGGCCCGATACCATCAATTTCAAATATAGCTAAATTTCCAAAAACTCTTAAAATTTCAGTTAAACAATTTCTTTCAAAAATTCATTTCTCGGGCTTGGGACCTCGGAATTCAATTTCGGGCATATGCCCAAGTCCCATATTTTCCTACGGACCCTTCGGGACCGCCAAATCACGGGTTCGGGTCCGTTTACGCAAAATGTTGACCGAAGTCAACTTAAATTTAATTTTAAAGGAAAATTAGAATTTTTCTCAATTTTTCATATAAAAGCTTTCCGGATATACGCCCGGACTACGCTCACAAAACGGGGTGAGCCAAAAGGAGGTTTTCAAGGCCTCGAAACACAGTTTTGACTTATAAAACGAGGGATAACGTTTTGGGTCATCACAACAAGTGACACGTTCTGGCCAATCATATGCGGCCTTGTCACACTTGAATTTGATTGGTCGGAAAGAGTTTGTTCTTATCATAACTATTTCCTCCCACAACTATAAATAGGGGTTTTCATAACCCAGAAAAAACACCAGAAGTTATAACAAGAAGCAAGAGGGAACTCGTGGATCAAACGCCGCAAATTTCTCTATAAGTTTCAAGCTTCAAGAAATCAAGTCCAAGTTCAAGAAATCAAATTCAAGCTCAAGAATGAAGAACAAATAAAGGTTTGAGGAGTACGAGTTCAAATCAAAGTTTGTGCTAGTTGAATTCAAGATCATCGTTCGTGGAAACAAATATAGATTCAAGATCAAGCTCGAAGGCCCTTGAATTTACTTACTATTGGAGAGAAGAACCAGAGGATTCATAGAGATTGTACACTCAAATTTTCACGACCCAAATTCCCAACCCTCAGAATCATGATGGCCCCTAACACCATACTTTCTAGGCAAGCCAATGTTAGAAATTTTCTAACTGTTTTCCTTTACAAATTTATTTAAACACAAGTAAACAGTTTAAAATAATTGCGAAATCTATTACGTTCAGCGAATGATATCCATAATAATTAAATAATGAAACGAAACAACGAAACTAATGCTAATATTGAACTACCCAGGGTCTGGAGTCACTATTCACGAACTACTAAAAAATACTACAAGTATTTGGCTGAAAGAAAATTCATATGTCTGTTTTGGAACTAAGTAAAACAGTAAATGAATAAATGGGAGAAGACTCCAGGAATCTGCGGACACCAACAGATCTACCTCGTGTCTCCGTGCGAATGCTCAGCTACTACTTGAAACTCAACTCTGGCCGGAACTTGGATCTACACAAGAAGTGCAGATTGCAGTATCAGCACAACCGACCCCATGTACTGGTAAGTGTCGAGCCTAACCTCGACGAAGTAGTGGCGAGGCTATGACGGGGCATTAATAACATAACCTGGATACAATGTAATATAAAGCAAGAAGGGTATAATAAACTAATTAAACAATAACTTAAAGCAATTAACAAACAACTCGATTAACTTTTCCAGATCTTATCTATAACCAATCCACACGAAAACTCCCAAGCTGCCTTCGCATTTGCGACTTCTGGTTATCCTGGAAATCTTCGCATTTGCGAAGAGAAATCTTGCATTTGCGAGAATCACCCAGGCCCAGGCCCTTCGCAGATGCGATAATATTCTCGTATTTCCCATGGCTGCCTGCCTCGCAATTGCGATGCTTGATCTTGCAATAGCGAGATCAGAGGCTTGTGGAAAACACGAGATACACCAGTTGAGTTTTTTCTAAGTCTAAACACTCCGTAGCCTCTCCAAAACTCACCCGAGCCCTCGAGTGTCCAAACCAAACATGCATGCAAGTCTAAACACATCATACGGACTTGCTCGTGCGATCAACTCATCAAAATAACATCAAAAACTATGAGTTTAACCTCAAACTCATGATTTTCCTCAAGAACACTTCAATTTCACTATTTCTCAATCGGACGTCCAATCACGTCAAATCTACTCCGATTCTCACCAAATTTCACAGGCAGTACTTGAATACTATAACAAATCTATACCGGGCTCCAGAATCAAAATACAGGCCCGATACCAACGGTTTCAAACATTAATTCATTTATTTATCTCATTAAAAATCCAACACAACAATTTTCTTCAAAAATTGATTTATAAGGCTAGGGACCACAAAATTAAATTTCGGGCATACGCCCAAAGACCATATTTTACTGCGGACCTCCCAGGACCGTCGGAACACGGATCCTGGTCCTTTTTCCCTAAATGTTGACCAAAGTCAACTAAAACAAAATTTTAAATTCCAAAATTAATATTTCTTATATTTTCACATAAAAGCATTCCGGTTTCACGCCCGGACTGCGCACGCAAATCAAGGTAAATAAAATTTATCTTTTTTAAGGCTAATGAGCCTGGAATGGAGTCTTAATTCATAAGATGACCCTTTGGGTCAGTACACAAATATTCGAAATAAAATACTACGATCGTCGCAATATTTTTCGGTCTTAATTTTATTTTCTTGACGCAATTTATTGTCTACAAATTCTGGCACGCCTAGTGGGACAATATCTACCTCTCATCTCAAATTTTCAATCACCAAAGTCCAAGAATGTCGAAATGGCTTCAAAAAAAATCAACTCTAGATCAACATCCACCAAGGCTACTAACTCCAGGTTCTATGCTGATGTGGAAAGCATCCTCGATGTCACCTTTGATAGCTTCAGACCGGTTAGAAGGAGCAAAACAAGCTCTTTAGGACAACAAGCACTCACAATGTCGTCCGCATCAACCCCTGTTTTCGGATCTACATCGTCAAAAGGGGAAAGATCTTCCACAAACGCACCCGAAGGAGGAAGCAATGTTGCTGAAAAGATCAAGAAAACTCTTTCTCTGCTTGACCTCTACGGATCTAAGAACTCTACTGTGAAGGAAGATGATGATGCTTCAAGTGATGGATCCTCCCCATTTACACCGCATAGCGTGAGCAATTCGAGAATCAATATGTATGACAATTCATGGTACTCCCCATCATCTACAACAATCATGCAAGTTATGGTGACAAACACTTCATCTGTGGAAGAGCAATTGGCAAACTTGACAGAAGCAATCGATGGCTTGACCAAGTGCATGCAAAATTAAGATGCTAGAATTGACAAGCTAACGGATAGGGTGGGAATCTTTATGGAAGAAGAATCCACCCATGCACCTGGCAAGCTCCCAGAAGCTCCAGAGACTGGTTCTCCCCCAAGAGAAGTAACATCTACTAAGGCTATCACTGTCTCATCTGAAAGGATGATTCACGTCGATCAACTGAAGGAGTTCATTGATGGAACTATTAAGAATAAGTATGAAGTTATTTCCAAGTCCTCCCTTACACACGCAAAGTCGTACACTGAAAGGATCGATATATTGAAGGTGCCTGTTGGCTATCAACCTCCAAAATTTCAACAGTTTGACGGTAAAGGAAATCCAAAGCAACATGTGGCGCACTTCGTTGAGACATGCAATAACACAGCGACTTTTAGAGATTAACTCGTCAACAGTTTGTCCGCTCGCTAAAAGGTAATGCTTTTGATTGGTATACAGACCTCGAGACGGGATCTATTGATAGCTAGGATCAACTAGAGCAAGATTTCCTCAATCACTTTTATAGCACAAGGCGCACTGTGAGCATGGTGAAACTCACAAATACTCGTCAACGGAAGGGTGAACAAGTTATCGACTTTATCAATCGTTGGAGGAATGCAAGCCTTAATTGTAAAGACAGGCTTAGTGAATCATCTAGCATAGAGATGTGCATCTAAGGCATGCATTGGGGAATGCGCTACATCTTGCAAGGTATCAAGCCTAGAACATTTGAAGAACTTGCAACCCATGACCATGACATGGAATTGAGAATGGCCTACGTTGGAAATGAAAGGTTGCCCATCTATGAACCTCGCAAAGGGAATGGCAAGAAAGAAGTCAGGAAGTGGGGCAAGTTCGTACCCAAGTCTGAAAGAAAAGAAGCTATGAATGTCAACACATCACCTGTGAAGTTCACAACGAAGGTGAGCAAGAAGAAGAGTATGAAATCCACTTCTTTTCAAGATAAGCCAAGTGGAAAGTTCACTATAAAGAAATGCAAGAGAAGGAGTACCCATTTCTGGATTCTAATGTGCCATCCATTTTTGAAGAACTCCTCGAGTTAAATCTCATTGAGCTTCCAAAGATGAAGCGTCCATATGAAGCTGGGAAAACCTATAACCCAAATTACTGCAAATATCATCGACTTGTGAGCCATTCTCTGGAGGAGTGCTTTGTCTTCAAGGACAAAGTTATGGACTTGGCTCGTTAAAAGAAGATCATGCTTGAAGAAGAGAAAGCAAGCGCAAACCAAGTCTCTATCACATTTGGCTCCTTCAGTCCAGATGAATTATGTAGTTTTAAAGAAAGTAAAGATGAAGAATTATTGGAGAACAACAAAGTTGAAGACGATCAACCTGATGATGATGAAGGTTGGATGTTGGTGACTCGTCGTATGCGCCACAAAAGAAGCCTACGAAAAGGGTCAATGGAACAACCAACAAGGGAAATAATGGTGAAAACACCGAGGAGGTGGAATCTATTTATGAATTCAAAGAAAGAAAAAGTGGAGGTGCACCACCCTTAAAATCCACGACATCTAGTGACCTTGGAGGAGTTTTTACCAAGTTGGTTCCGCACGAAGATTTTTCATGGGGGTATTGATGACTCTTGTTGCCATGCTGACAAAGGGGAAGATGACCTACTGTTAGCACCATCTTCGGAAAAACTCATCGAGTCCACTCCTCAAGGAGTTAATGCTTGTGAGGAAAAGGTTACATTAACGAATGAGGATCTTTTACTGGGTGACACTCTTCACAACCGCCCATTATACCTTGTTGGATGTATGCGCGATGAAAGAGTAAATAAAATTTTGGTTGACGGAGGATCCTTAGTGAACATCTTGAAAGTTCACACTGCGAAATAACTCGGCATTCCCATGAACGAACTCTCGGAAAGTCATGTGATGATTCATGGATTCAACCGATGGGAGCAAAGAGCCATAGGCATGATAAGGTTGGGAATCACCATTGAAGATATGCAATCAAGTGCATAGTTGCATGTGATCGACGCAAAGACTTCGTACAACATCTTGCTTGGAATGCCTTGGATATATGAGAATAAAGTAGTTTCGTCTACCTACCATCAATGTTTAAAATACTACGAGGGTGATGTCGAGAAAAAGATAGTTGCTGATGATGAACCATTCGCCGAGGCTGAGTCATACATTGCCGATGCAAAGTTCTACTTGAAGAATTGAAGGAGCTACAAGCTGATGATGTCATGAAAAGCAAGAATGATGAGCCCACAACTAAAAGAGCTGAGGTGACTGCTGGTAGAGCCAAGACTGCTACTAAGGAGGTACAACCTAACTCGAATAAATGTTATAGAGGGGATATTGCATCTTATGGAAAGAAAGTAACTCTGGCACTCCAATATGTCCCTAAAAGGAAGAAAGATGAATGTGAATCATCTAATCTACAAACTAACATGCTTAAGGAGTTAACTCTTCCAGTGAAATGAATTGAGGCAATAAAGTTGTCCTCAAAGCCACTTGCAGGGTTTGTGGCCCAAAATCGTTTGCAGAATGTGGCACTCCCTACAAAGGGAACATATGAAGGTTTTGATCTTACGTTTACAGCTATTTGCAAAAGCTGGATACAGTCTCGATGAGCCATCAAAGTTAGGGAAGCTCACATCAGAAGATACAACAAGGCAATCACATGAATGCATGGAATACAAGCAACCGTCACCAGTGCGCATCTCCATAAGAAAGGCCAGCAACAATTATATCACTGTAGAAGATGAATCTGTTGCTTCTAACAAGCCTTTCGTCTTTGATCGACTTGGAAAATCAACTGTGAGGACTTCCATGTTTGAGAGATTTGTTCCATTAAAGAAAGGGAATAATTTCTAGAGAAATTATCAAAATAGAAGAACATCCGCTTCACCTAAAATTCAGAAGATCTCTAAGGATTTCCAAAGTTTGATTCCTTCGAAAATGAGGCGACGAACAAAACTTGTGGTTCCATGTAAAGAAGTACTGAAGGTAAAGCCATATATTGTGGTCTACACTAAGGAACATGATGAAGATTAAGAAAGTGTGGGTTCTTCGTACCATGTTACTGTACAAGGCGAGAATGGTGTTCCATATTCAATGAAGGATAATGAAGAATTGGGGGATGTTTCACCATGTTATCTGTCGCGCCCCTTTTTCTCGTGAAATCGAGTTTCGACACGTGACAACTCTTTTAAGGAAGGGTGTTAAAAGAGAGAGTCGCCACCTAACGGATTTGAGGTGCGTTAGGGAACCTATTTGCAAGTAACTCAAGTTTAACTAGTTTCTGTCACCAAAGATTGGGTAAGGGCTCAAATTACCTCGAGGAGAAGGTGTTAGGAACTCCTCGAGATCCAAAATTGTGGGTCTCGACCGAAATCAAATTATATGAATCAGTCTAAAAAAAAATTGGGCAAATAAACAAATAATTGATTTCGAAACAAAGGTGGGGGTCCTAAGTTTTTTAGCCTAAAGGATCACCTCGTGCAACATAAATAATACTTCGTAACTCCCTCGAGGTGGGGTGTTACTCGTATTATTCAGCGGGCACAGACTATCATCTCCTGCTACCCGATTACTATCTTTAAGTTGTTTACCTAAAGTGAACTAGTTGATTCTAAATTGTTCCCTATGCGTGCACTACCCGTCCCACACCTATGATCCAGGAGGAATTTGAACCTCTATCTTGGGGTGGTTCAAGACTTAACTTAGGTTGCTCAAAAAGGAGAAAACTAGGCGACATAAAAAAACTTGGAATTTCATGTATAAGCAAATAAGGTCTCAACTTGGCCTCCGCACTTAGACAACAAATGCACGCAAACTAATTAACATTTGACAGTTGCAGATTTTAAACTAATTAAAGTTATTGAATCCTATATGCATGATCTCTATGTGATTCTGGATTTTAATAGGCAATTTCATATGTAAAATCCATTTTCCTTAATACGATTTATAAAAGCCTACGGGGTTGCCTACTGATTATAAGCATAAGAGATTAAACCAATATGCATGATATCTAGGTGTTTCTATGCAGTAACTGGCGAGGGAAATCACAGGAATATGTTAAAAACTGCTTAGTCGAGTCTTATAGACATGGTTTCTAATAATGATAATTAGCACAGTGTTGAAAGCACTTGAAAGAAATGATCAGGACAATAATTAAGACTGATTTTAGACCCTATAGGCAAGATTTCTATAGTCATAATTAAAACCGATTTTAGATCCTATAGGCATAATTTCTATAATCATAATTGGGACTGATTTTAGATCCTATAGGCATGATATCTAAATTTGTAGATTAGGTAGCATGTAAATCAACATAATCTTATACAGCTTAATGCGTGTGCGCATCGAGATATTAATATCCTATATGCATGGTTTCTAACAGGTAAAAGCAGAACACATTTGAACCAAATTGAGAACCTGTAGGCAGTATTACTAACACATAATAATTGAACATGTTTGAGCATGATAACACATTTGAGAAAAATAGAACACATATAGGCAGGATCTCTACCAATTTTAATACAAGTGTTAAGATAAACCCTTTTTTCTAAATTTTACTAATACCCCCAATTGTCATTACAACTATTATTACAGACCCAAAATGAATGGAATACGTTACAGAGTAAAATAACAATAGAGATCCTACAGCAAGCCCAAAGATATACCCAGCCAGGCCAGGCCTTCATTCTCATGGTTTACAATAGCCTTGGAATTACATCTTCATTGACATAAGGTAGCCAGCAATCAATTGATTCAGTTGAGCATATAGAACCAAAATCGTAGTGTGTGAGAGTTCCTAAGGGCTTCAAGAACCCATCAGTGCTCACACTAGGGAGGTTGACAAAAATAATTAAGAGAATAACTAGGGGCCAAGTCCTAGTGTGTCAGAGTTCACAAGGGTCTCCATTGAACCCTGAGCAGTGCTCACACTAGGGAGGTCAAGGATAGAGCCTAAGTAGCCTTGGCTTTCAGCCGGCTAAGAGTAAGAACTCAAAAGAGACCAGGCAGTAAAGGAATAGACTGAGGTTAAGGGATAGCACTGAGGGATACAAACAGATTCAAGTAGAGCACATAAAACAGGAAATAGAACATGCTTGGATTTTAAGAACAGACTTCAACAAAGTTTCAAAAGAACAAATTCAACACATAATGCATATGTTACAAAGACAGGTTTGCAGGATTGATGTGCATAGACTAATAGTAAGAGAAGAAAGAAGAAGAATTTCAGATTATGCTAAGTATAGAATGCTAGTGTCACAAGAAGGAATTATATCAATTGGCAACAGAACTTAACAGGTTTAGGGCATATTAGAGCAACTACTGGGAAGTCAAGACATAGTGAAAACAGGATCAAAACAGGCTACATGTCATCCCAGCAAGTTCAAAAACAAATTTATGCTATATACTTAATGAATACATTCATATTTAGTCAACTAATCCATAGAAAGGGATATGAAAGCATGTTCAAAGAGCAGGGTTAATAGCAACTTTAAACATTGAAGAGATAGCAAAAGTGCAAAGGTTCTAAACATTCAGTAATACATAGGCTAGGCAGACTTTAAATAGATCAATTCAAACCAGGTCTAAACATGTCTCAAACTACAAACGTAATGCCATTTAGATTAGAAAGGCCTAAAATTGAAGTATGGCAGTCAGAATTGCATACGAGAACATCCCATAAATACACTGAACAACAACCTTCAGAAATGAAAACACATGCTAATGACAGATAAATGTGAATGAAATGACAAAGGTTTGGTAACTCACAAGTTAAGCAAAAACAAGAAAGAACGGAAGTCCACAGTGTTATAAATATCAACAAAAAAAACAAGAACCCAGGATTTCTGGTCGTGGCTTTCAGCCGGCCAGGAACCAAAGTGCAGAATAAGAGTATTAAAGAGCAAAGAGCACGCAACTTTAAATTTTAGTAGATTTTCTTAATGATTCTAGACTGTTTCAAAAGGGGAATGGGGAGGGGTTTATATAGCAGTAGAAATCAAACACCCAAACAAGGAAAATCATCAGTGAAACACTAGAAAGGAAAGCAATCGAAATTAGTAAGGAAAAGAGAGAAATTTCAAAACCCTAATTTTAAGGAAAGTACAAAATCGGCAGAAATCTAAAATATTTTTAAAAAAAAAAATAAAAACAAATGTTGCATAGAATAAGATGAACATAGACAGAAATATCACTTAAAACCAAATAATCGAACTAGATTTGGTTCGATCTAAAAGAGATCAGAAACCCTAATTTTAGGGTAAGCAAGAATCAACGGAGATACACAAACATACATACCATAATAGAACAAGAATGAACATAGAAGGAATAGTGGAAAGGTCAAGAAGTTCAACCAACTTTGGTTCGATTCTGATGAGATCCACTTGCCATGTTTAGGAAAGCGGTATAGAGAAATATCCAGTACCGAGGTGGAGTCAAATATGGCCGAAAATAGTCGTATAATCCCATGTCCGGTGGGATTAGGAAAGGTATTTGGGGAAAGGCGGATAGGTTTTGGGCAGAGAGAAAGGGGAGTTTGATAGATTTCAAAGGCGGTGGGTGGTGAAGAGTGATTAAGGTTAGGGGTGTTAGGTTAATTAAAAGGGACGTGGTAATGTGGGACGTTGATCTCAAGGATCAACATCCATGATTGGTTGGGGGTTCTGGGTCGGGTTGGTTTAATTGGTTGGGTTGGGGTTTATTTGGTTTGGGCTAAAAGGTTATTGGGCTGGGACTGGGTAGTTTAGGTCCAAAATTAAGGTAAACTTGGGGTCAGATTTAAATACCCAATGTTTAATAAATAAATAATTTATAAAAGTAATTAATAAATATCAAAAATATAATTTGTGCACTAAAAAGATAAAAAATAACTACTTAATATTATAAAAATATAAAAATTATTTTTCTGTAATTATACATGCATATGGGCTATTATTGCAAAAATGTGCAAATAGCCTTAAAATGTAAATGTAATTATAAGAGATGCACTGAAAAATATTTAAAATTTCACATTAGTACAAACGATAAGTTTAGATGATTAAATCATTATAAAAATAATTTGGAGGATAATCATTGGATATTTACAAAATGAAAGGCAGAGATATATTGATTTAAAGCCTTTGAAAATTATTAAAAATTATAAAAAATACTTGTGTGTGCTTATAAATAAAATGATGATGCATATACACTGTTTTGAAAGTATATATATATATATAAATCCGAGAAAAAAATTGGGTATCAACATTATCAAGTATCCTTCAACCATGGAGACTCGAGAGAAGATGAAGATGCAAAAGATGCTCCACCCGAACTTGAAGAAGGAGTGAAGACGACTTCACTTTAGACGTACGCCCTCCAATAGATTCATCACTCACTTGCGGCTTGTCATGTGGGGATACCATCGGATGTTATCACGACCCAAACTTATGGGCCGCAACGGGCACCCGGTACCTTACTCAATCGAGTACCAATGTAACGTATCTTTCGTATCATTCTATCATAGGTAAATTAAACGGAGTAAAGCAGGAGGGAATACAAACATATACATATGATACTTGCCTATAAGACCAAAATGATTTCTCGTACACTGAACATAGGCCAACAAGGTCATACAATCTTTAACGTACACGACATATGTCTACAAGCCTCTAAGAGTACATAAATGTCACAAAGGTCGGACAGGGCCCCGCCTTGCTAATCAATACATGTCCTAATCATACTGACCACATAAGTAACTCCGGAGAAAATGGAGCGTACCAACACCTTTCACTGAGCTGATAGCTTACTTGGAACACTCAACCTGTCTATCGGGACCTTCGGGCATGAAATTCAGCATCCCCAGGCAATAGGTACGTCAGTACAAATAATGTATTGAGTATGTAAGGAATGAAAAACAGTAAACAATAGACATGAGAGAAACATGGAGTAAAAGACTCAACATGTATATCTGAATAGCTCTGTGAATCATTTAATATTATAAAATCATGCATATGCATATAAATGTCATACCACGTATGGGTATATGCGTTCATAACATCATCAAGACTCTGAGGGCATCCATCATATCATCTCGGCCAATGTGGGCAAATCATCAACGTATACCAGTTGATCAGGTGGTGGTGCGTATATAACGCCGTAACTTTTCCCATATTCCATATACATNTATATATATATATATATATATATATATATATATATATATATATATAGACACACACACACACATATATACGCGTATATAACGACATCTGGTCATGGGTTAATGTAAATGAATGTAATACATGAGAAGTACGTCAATAAAATCTTTTGTAGTGTCATAAGACCATTATGCCTTTGATTAAATATCATGAAATAAACTTTATCAACTTACGTATTTTCTGAGACCCATGAACAGATGATAGAATAATATGACACATGGGGAATCAAGAACATATGCATCTGTAGTATTTCTATGAATATAGTCATTTATGAAAGTTGTGCATTTGCTTGTTTCGTTTGTGTCATAGATCATGCCAAAAGTAAAGAAGGGATAGTCTTAACATACCTTAATTTCTCATAAGAGCTCGAGAAGGTCATAGATTAACATTAAAACTTGGATCATATTCAAAAGAATTATCCTCAAGGCATGAATTCCCAAAGAATTATCCTTAACTAAGGGTGCTGAACGTTTGTTAACTCCTTCTCCATACCAAATGAAGGGTGAACATTTATAATAGGCTTTCCAAGAATGAGAGCACACCAAATTCACTTACAACAGAAACATAAACTAAATGCCTACCAAGTATTCTAACGTGACTTTGTAATAGAAAAAGCACTATATTTGAATTTCTTAAAGATCTAAAAGGCTAAATGAAGTAAAATGGTCATAAATTTATGTTTGAATGGATGTGGGCTCACTTCATGTGGTGGCTTAACCACATGCCTTTAATTTGCCACCTTTCAATTTAATTTAAGAGTCATTAGTTTGAAGGTTGGGCTGCCACGTTGGTTGTTATCCATTCCTAACAGGTAACCATCAATAATCTTAATTAAGTGTTAATCTTCCACTAAAATTAATAATTACCCGATTATTCAAATAATTAAGAATTATCTCAAATTACTTATAATATTACTCACGTTTAACACACCTTATACATCTTACTATCATGGTCATGTGGTACCTTGTATGGCACTAGTCTATGATACGGGGTATTATAGCTTGGACCGTATTTTATCCCCCAAATTGTCAAACTTCGACGAAACTCATTTTCTTCGATGCACTTATCCTCTCACCTTCACGAATTTACTTATCAATTGTTTGAAATAGCGTAATTCTTGTAATCTCAAAACAATCTCATCCCCGAACGTATGTCGATTAACTTACGACGAAACTTTAACATACGAAAATGCGGGATGTAACCTCTCATTCCCGAGCTTTCATCGAATTTACTTATGGCGTACTTTCACGTACGAAAACATGGGGTGTAACATCATTCCCCTCTTTGGAACATTCATCCTTGAATGTTGACTGATGTACTTCTCATTTTCATAACTTATGTCTTCCGAATACTTTAGTATTATCCTTGCCATCTAGGAAATTGTTCTGTGAATAATTCCAAAGGCAAGGGCATTCCCCCCTTTAGGCCTCTTTCTCACGCCACGACTTGTGATAGGAATCCTTCCAATCTCGTAACTGTTGCTACCTTCTATCATGCAGCATGTACGACTTTTTTCCTTGCAAATGAGCCTATGCAACTCTTCCCTTCAACTTTTAGCCAATCTCTAGGCCTCACTTGGGAACATATACAGGACTTGAGAAGATGTTCTTCTGGGCATATATAGGTTTGCTAAAGTTCTTTGCTCGGTACTTTGTTGAACTAACGAATATTGTTATACCTTATTTCATAGATCAGTTTATCCATCCATATGAGTTTACTGCTATAACTCTTACTTTGATTTATCGTTACTGTCACGACCCAAATTTTCCACCATCACGACCGTGATAGCGCCTAAAATTGAACCCGCTAGGCAAACCAACGTTACCGGTTATTTTATCTTGTTTCTTTATTATTAACAATTAACAAGTGATATACAAAATCAACGGAATAAAAGTGCAGAAGAAACAGAATCTAACAACTTAATTAAATAGCAATACGAATTTCATGCTAACGTCTCCCAGAATTGGTGTCACAATTTCATGGATTATCTACGAATACTACATATAAGGTTCTGAATAAAACAAGATACAACTATCTCATAAATACATAAATACAGGAAAGAAATTAAGATAGAAGGTGACGCCAAGGCATGCGGACGTCTGCAGGACTACCTCGGAATCTCCACTGGACTGAAGGCAGCCTCCTCCATCTAAGGTCCAAAGGGTCCAGTACCGGGATCTGCACAAAAAAAATGTGCAGAGTGTAGCATCAATACAACCGACTCCATGTACTAAGTAAGTGTCGAGCCTAACCTCGGCGAATTACTGACGAGGCTAGGACACGACAACCTAATAACCTGTGCACTTTAATCATGTACGAAAAGCAATAATAGTAGTAAGAAATAGACAGCTAATTTCAAGGAAAGGGGAAACATGCTGAGGGAAGGAAATATCAAATAATGGAACAACGAAGTAAAGCAACAGTTAGATATCAATTTAAAAAACAGAAATAGTAACACAAAGACAAGTGCATGACATCACCCTTCGTGTTTTTACTCTAATCCTCACCAAATAATAAATAGAATCTACATGGCATCACCCTTCGTGCTTTTAATTTCATAATATGGTACGGCATCACCCTTCGTGATTTACACTCTCCTCACCCAAACAAATCAATAATAGCAATCCGGCAAGGAGATCAACAATATAAAACACAATAATAAAGCCATAACGTCCCGGCAAGGGAGCCAACAGTAGGATCAATATCATTGTTTAACCAAAGAATTAGATCATTTGACCAAATCTATTATTAAGAAGAACGTGTGTTTCTGATAACCAAGGTAAGACTGAGAATTGTAAGTAAATGTGTAAATAGAAAACAATGAGATGCACGAAAAGTAAAGAGTATAGCAATAGTAGTTCGAATGTCCCTTACAAGTTATATTTCATTCTCTTATATAGGGATTTTCTTAATATAACGTCTACCTTTTTCAATAATTTTACATTAATGGCTAATTAAGGCATTAATGTAACGTTACAATGAACAACTGTAACTATTGTGTGAAGGTTTTGTAACGTGTGGATCCTTAATTAAAGATCTTTGAATCTGCCCTTTGTTCCGCCCGGATACATTCTGACCGTGTCTCTTCATCTTCTCAATCAGGTTGAGACTCCCGTAGCTAATTACCCCATGGGTATGATTTGCAAGGCCTCTTTGACTCGTACCTCTTCATAGAGCCCTGTCCAGTTGTCGCTTTTTCATTACTCCACATAGACTGGTGAGTCATCAAGAATTATTACACATGCGAAGCTCTTTTTTACCAATACAGATCATCCCGGCAAGGGAAACAACTATAACCAATCTCACTAAGTTACTTAACTTCATGTAGAAATTCTCAACTTGAACCAATACTCAACAATGATAAATACAAAGGAAATACCACCAACATGGATAATTATCACATTAAACTCAGGTAATGTTTAATAAAAAATCACATAAATCATAATATTCGACTCACGGGCATGCTTGACACCAACGTATAGGTACTCGTCACTTTACCTATACATTGGACATGATACCAACACATAGCAATTAGGACACAACACCTATTCCCTCAATCTAAGGTTAAGCCAAACACTTACCTCGAATTCCACAGCCAAACTCAAGCCTCAATTACCGCTTTCCCTTTAGAATTCGCCTCCAATTCACTTGTATCTAGAAATAATTAGCTTAACAATATTAATAAATGCGAAATAATTCAACCCCAAATGCTTAATATAGGTTTTCTATCATTCTTCCCGAAAGTCAAAAATCAACCCTAGGCCCGCTTGGTCAAAACACGAGGTTCGGACCAAAACCCGATCACCCTTTCATCCATGAGCCCGGATATGTAATTAGTTTCGGAATCCGACCCCAAATCGAGGTCTAAATTCCCAATTTTATAAAATCTCGAATTCTCCTAAAATCCCTAATTTCTACCCTTAAAGAACCTGATTTAGGCCTAGAAATCTAATAGGTGTTAATTGAAATTGAAGAAAATGAATTTAAGAACACAAACCAATGATTTTGTGGTGAAATCCCTCGTCACAAATCGCCCCTAAGCTTCCTTGGTTTTGAAAATATGAAGTTATGGCTAAAATCCCGTTTTGCTACTGTATTAAGAAGGCACAACAGACCTTCTACGCGTTCGCGTGAGGTATGTCGCGTTTGTGTAGCCTTGGCCCTATTGGCTTCGTGTTCGCGAGACAGCCCATGCGTTCGCGTAGGCTCACTCCCCCGTGGCCTTCGCGTTCGCGTGCCTTGTATGCATTCGCATAGGGTATTAGCTCCCGCTCCCCCAAGTCCCATTATGCTGCGAGTTCGCGTGTGGCCTGTTGCGTTCACGTAGAGAAATCCCCCCGCTGCTCTGCGTTCGTGACCCAGGCCCCGCGTTTGCATAGAGCAACCCTGCCCTTTCCCCATTTCCTCTTTGCTTTCGCGTGGGTTACCACGCATTCGCATAGAACAAAAATGCTCACACCAAATACAACAATCTACAATAGATTTTTCTAAGTCCAAAACACTCTGACGCCTATCTGAAACTCACCCGAGCCCTTGGGGCTCCAAACCAATCATGTACACAACCTTAAAAACACCCTACGGACTTACTCATGCGATCAAATCGCCAAAATAACATCTTAAACAACGAATTTAGCATAAACATCGATTTTTCAAAGTTTCAAATTTCACAACTACGGATCTGAATCACATCCTATGACCTCTGTTTCTAACCAAATTTTACAGGCATCACTCAAATTCTATATTAAACCTGTACTGGGCTCCGGAACCAAAATATTGGCCCGATACCATTAATTTCAAATATAGCCAAATTTCCAAAAACTCTTAAAATATCATTTAAACAATTTCTTTCAAAAATTCATTTCTCGGGCTTGGGACCTTGGAATTCGATTCCGGGCATACGCCGAAGTCCCATGTTTTCCTACGGACCCTCCAGGACAGTCAAATCACGAGATTGGGTCCGTTGACCCAAAATGTTGACCGAAGTAAACTTAAATTCAATTTTAAAGGCAAATTTAGCCTTTTTCTAAATTTTTCATATAAAAGCTTTCTGGATATACGCTCGGACTGCGCATGCAAAACGAGGTGAGATAAAAGGAGGTTTTCAATGCCTCGAAACACCGTTTTGACTTATAAAATGAGAGATGACTTTTTGGGTCATCACATTCTCCACCTCTATTCGTCCTCGAACGGACATAGAAAAGTACCTGAATCGGGGAAAAGATGGGGATACCGGCTCCGCATATCGGACTCGGACTCCCAAGTAGCTGCCTCGGCAGGCTTACCTCTCCACTGAACACGAACCGAAAGATAACTCTTCGATCTCAACTGACGATCCTGCCGGTCTAGAATAGCTATTGGTTCCTCCTCATAGGTCAAATCCTTGTCCAACTGGACACTGCTGAAGTCTAACACATGGGATGGATCATCGTGATACTTTTGAAGCATAGACACATGAAACACTGGATGCACAACTGATAAACTCGGTGGCAACACAAGGCTGTAAGCCACCTCTCCCACTCTGTCAAGGATCTCAAAAGGACCGATGTACCTAGAGCTTAGCTTGCCCTTCCCAAATCCCATCATGACCTTCATGGGCGACACCCGAAGCAACACCCGCTCTTCGACCGTGAATTCCATATCACAAACTCTGCGGTCGGCACAACTTTTCTTCTTGGACTGAGCCGTACGAAGTCTATCCATAATGATCTTAACCTTATCCAAGGCATCATGCACTAAGTCTGTACCCAACAACCGAGCCTCTCCCGGCTCAAACCACCCAACCGGGGACCGACACAGCCTACCATATATTGCCTCATAGGGAGCCATCTGAATGCTCGACTGATAGTTGTTGTTGTAGGCAAACTCAGCTAAGGGCAAGTACTGATCCCAAGAACCTCCGAAGTCGATGACACAAGCACGAAGCATATCCAACAAAATCTGATTAGTACGTTCAGATTGTCCGTCCGTCTGAGGATGAAATGATGTGCTCAACTCAACCCGCGTGCCCAACTCACGTTGAACTGCCCTCCAGAAATGTGAGGTGAACTGCGTACCTCGATCAGAAATAATAGACATAGGCTCACCATGAAAATGAACAATCTCCCTTATGTATATCTCTTCCAATCTCTCAGAAGAATAGGAAACTGCCACAGGAATGAAATGCACTGACTTGGTCAGCCTATCCATAATGAACCATACTGCATCAAACTTCCTCTGAGTCTGTGGGAGTCTAACAACGAAATCCATGGTGATACGCTCTCATTTCCACTCAGGAATCTCAATCTGCTAAAACAATCCACCAGGCCTCTAAGGCTTGCACTTTACCTGCTAACAATTCAAACACCGAGCTACATATGCTACAATATCCTTCTTCATCCTCCTCTAATATCAACTCACGAAGCCCATCCACATTGGGCACACAAATACGACCCTGCATCTGTAAAACTCCATCATCACCAATTGTAACCTTCTTGGCACCACCGTGCTGCACCGTGTCCCTATAGACAAGTAGTTGAGTATCATCATACTGTCGATCTTGAATACGATCAAATAATGAAGAACGGGCAACTGTATAAGCTATAACACGGTCGGGCCCAAAAACATCCAATCTCATGAACCGATTGGCTAAATCCTGAACATCCAAATCAAGTGGTCTCTCCCCGACTAGAATATATGAAAGGCTACCCATACTGGCTGACTTCCTACTCAAAGCATCGGCCGCCATATTGGCCTTCCCCGGATGATACAAGATGGTGATGTCATAATCTTTCACAGCTTCAACCATCTCCTCTGCCTCAAATTCAACTCTTTTTGCTTGAACAAGTATTGCAAACTCTTGTGCTCCGTGAACACCTCACATGACACGCCATATAGATAATGCCTCCAAATCTTCAACGCGTGAACAATGGCTGCTAGCTCCAAATCATGAGATGAATAATTCTTCTCGTGGATCTTCAACCGTCGCGAAGCATATGCAATAACCTTGCCATCTTGCATCAACACCTCGCCAAGTCCGATACGAGATACATCACAATATACAGTATATGGCCCTGAACATGTGGGCAAAACCAACATCGGCGCCGTAGTCAAATTTATCTTGAGCTTCTGAAAGCTCGCCTCACACTTATCTTACCACCTGAACTAGGCACCCTTCTGAGTCAACCTGGTCATCGAGGCTGCAATAGACGAAAACCCCTCCACAAACCGATGGTAATAGCCCGCCAAACCCAAGAAACTCCGGATCTCTGTGGCTGATGTGGGTCTAGGCCAATCCTTGACTGCTGAAATCTTCTTAGGATCCACCTGAATGCCCTCCGTTGATACAACATGACCTAAGAACACAACTGAACTCAGCCAAAACTCACATTTCAAAAACTTAAAGTATAACTTACTGTTCTTCAGAGTGTGGAGAATGACTCGAAGGTGCTTCTCATGCTCCTCCTGGCTGCAGGAACAAATCAGAATATCATCAAAGAAGACAATCACGAAGGAATCCAGATAAGGCCTGAACACTAGGTTCATCAAGTCCATGAAAGCTGTTGGGGCATTTGTCAACCCGAATGACATCACTGAGAACTCATAATGCCCGTACCGAGTACGAAAAGCTGTCTTAGGGACATTAGATGCCCTAATCCTCAACTGATGGTTGCCCGATCTCAAATCAATATTCTAAAATACCTTGGCACCCTGAAGCTTATCAAACTAATCATCAATCCTAGGCAATGGATACTTGTCCTTGATGGTAACCTTGTTCAAATGCCGATAGTCTATGCACATCCTCATCGACCCATCCTTCTTCTTAACAAACAACACCTGCGCACCCTAAGGCGAGACACTAGGCCTAATAAATCATTTATCGAGCAAATCTTGCAATTGTTCTTTCAATTCCTTCAACTCTGGCGGGGACATAAGATATGGCGGGATAGAAATGGGTTGAGTGCCCGGAGCCAAATCAATGCAAAAGTCAATATCCCTGTTGGGTGGCATACTCGTCAGGTCTGTAGGAAACACCTCTGGAAACTCACGGACAATGGGCATAGAATCCATAGAAGGAACCTCGACACTGGAATTACGAACATAAGCTAAGTAGGCCAAACACCCCTTCTCGACCATGCGCCGAGCTTTCATATAGGAGATAACCCTACTAGAAGAATGACCAGGAGCCCCTCTCCACTCCAGTCGAGGCAAACCCGGCAATGCTAAGATCACGTTCTTGGCGTGACAATCCAATATGTCATGATAAGGTGACAACCAATCCATCCCCAAAATGACATCAAAATCTACCATATCAAGGAGTAGAAGATCTACACTGGTCTCAAGACTCCCAATAACCACTACACACGAATAGTAGACACGATCTACCACAATAGAATCACCCACCGGTATAGACACATAGATAGGAGTACTCAGAGAATCACGAGGATTAACCAAATAAGGTGCAAAATAAGATGACACATAGAAATATGTGGACCCTGGATCAAAAAAGACAGAAGCATCCCAGCTGCAAACTGAAACCATACCTATGATAACTAGATTGGAGGCCTTAGCCTAAGGTCTGGCTAGGATAGCATAGCATCGGGGCTGAACCCCACCAATCTGAACTACATCCCTGGGACGGCCTCCTGCTGGCTGACCTCTACCTCTAGTAGCCTGACCTCCACCTCTAACACCTCAACCCCCACCTCTAGCTGGCTGAGCGGGTGGTGGGACACCTAGTACTGGAACCATGGCGCGAGAACCCTGGTGCAGAGAGTTGCTTGAGGGAAAAAGCTAGCAATGTGCCCCGCACCACTTGAGCAACCACCCTGAAAACTCTAGAGCGCCGGTGCACTGATAGGAGCTGGTGGTGCACTGTAGGGAAACTGATCAGAATACTGCATATGACAACCAAGACCACCTGGAGCACTGTGAGAAACCTAAAGTGCGGAATGAAACGGCCTGGGTGGATGGACCCTACCAAAAGAATCCATTCCTCCAGATGGGGCACCACTGAACCTGCCAAAATGATGGGGCCTCTTTTCATACCCTTGACCACTCCCCTGTAGTAGAACCATCTCAACTCGTCTAGACACATTGGTTGCCTCCTGGAAGGAAATATCACTCCTTGTCTCCTTCTCCATATATAATCTGATCGGCTGAGCTAGTCCCTCAATAAACCTCTTCACCCGCTCTTGGTCGGTGGAAAGTATCATAATAGCATGACGGGCCAAGGTAATTAATCTGGTCTCATAATAAGTGACGGTCATAGAACCCTGCTGGAGACGCTCAAACTGCCTCCGATAATCCTCTCTCTGAGTTATAAGAAGAAACGTCTCCAGAAACAACTCGGAGAACTGGGCCCAAGTCAAAGGCGGTGACCCAGCTGGTCTAGCCAAACAATAATCCCTCCACCAAGTCTTCGCGGGAACTGACTGGCGAAAAGTAGCAAAGTCGACCTCATTGGTCTCCACTATACCCATGTTCTGTAGAACCTCGTGACAGCTATCCAAATAGTCCTGGGGATCCTCTGAAGATGCACCGCTATAAGTAGTAGTAAAAAGCTTGGTGAACCTGTCCAACCTCAACAAAGCATCAGCAGACATAGATGCTCCATCACCGGTCTGAGCCACAACACCCGGCTGAACTACCCCCAGCTACCTGAGCTGCTGAAGTTTAATACTGAGAAGCCATATGCTCTGAGTGTGAGTAGCGGGGGCTTGGGCTCCTCCCCCAGCCTGAGAGACGGCTGGTGCTGCAGGAAGTAAACCTGCCTGAGCGACACTCTCCATGAGGCCCACCAGACGGACTAGAGCATCCTGAAGTACCGGGTAGAGATGAACCCATTGGGAACCTGAGCTGGCCCAACCAGAACTATATGGCCTGGAACCTCATTAGCAAACTCTACCTTAGGCTCCGCCACTGGGGTTGAGCTCTGCCCCTACCTCGGCCTGTAGCACGGCCTCGGCCTCGTCCTCGGCCCCTCATAGGAGCTGCAACTGGGGACTCGGGCTGCTGATCAGTGGATGAAAAAGCATGTGTTCTCGCCATCTGCGATAGAATAAAGTAGAAACTAAATTAGCATTGAGAAATCAAATCGCACGATAGAGAAGAATATATGTGAAGTCATTCCTAAACTCTGTAGCCTCTGCGAGATACGCACAGATGTCTCTATACCGATCCCTCATACTTTACTAAGCTTGTCCGTGAATTGTGAGACCAAAGTAACCTAGTGCTCTGATACCAACTTGTCACGACCCAAATTTCCCACTGTCGGGACCGTGATGGCGCCTAACATTGAACCCGCTAGGCAAGCCAACGTTACCGATTATTTCATCTTGTTTCTTTATTATTAACAGTTAACAAGTGATTTAAAAAATCAAAGGAATAAAAGTGCAGAAGAAATTAAATCTAACAACTTAATTAAATACCAATACCAATTTCATGCTAACTACTCCCAGAATTGGTTTCACAATTTCATGGACTGTCTACGAATACTACATATAAGGGTCTGAACAAAACAAGATACAATTGTCTCAGAAATACATAAAGACAGGAAAGAAAATAAGATAGAAAGTGACGCCAAGGCCTGCGGACGTCTGTAGGACTACCTCGGAATCTCTACTGGACTGAAGGCAACCTCCTCTATCTAAGGTCCAAAGGGTCCAGTACCGGGATCTGCACATAAAAAATGTGCAGAGTGTAGCCAACGTTACCAGTTGTTTCATCTTGTTTCTTTATTATTAACAGTTAACAAGTGATATAAAAAATCAACGGAATAAAAGTGCAGAAGAAACAAAATCTAACAACTTAATTAAATACCAATACCAATTTCATGCTAACTACTCCCAGAATTGGTGTCACAATTGCATGGACTGTCTACGAATACTACATATAAGGGTCTGAACAAAACAAGATACAATTGTCTCAGAAATACATAAAGACAGGAAAGAAAATAGGATAGAAAGTGACGCCAAGGCCAGCGGACGTTTGTAGGACTACCTCGGAATCTCCACTGGACTGAAGGCAACCTCCTCTATCTAAGGTCCAAAGGGTCCAGTACCGGGATCTGCACATAAAAAATGAGCAGAGTGTAGCATCAGTACAACCGACCCCATGTACTGAGTAAGTGTCGATCCTAACCTCGGCGAAGTAGTCACGAGGCTAGGACACGACAACCAAATAAGTTGTGTAGTTTAATCATGTACGAAAAGCATTAATAGTAGTAAGAAATAGACAGCTAATTTCAAGGAAAGGGGAAACATGTTGAGGGGAGGACATATCAGATAATGGAACAACAAAGTAAAGCAACAGTTAGATATAAATTTAAACAACATAAATAGTAACACAAAGACAAGTGCATGGCATCACCCTTCGTGATTTTACTATCATCCTCACCAAATAATAAATAGAATCGGCACGACATCACCCTTCGTGCTTTTACTCTCATCCTCATAATAAATCAATAAAAACGGCACGGTATCGCCCTTCGTGCTTTTAATTTCATATTATGGCACAACATCACCCTTCGTGCTTTACACTCTCTCACAATATCATACACTGCATCACCCTTCGTTCTTTACACTCTTCCTCACCCAAACAAATTAATAACAACAATTCGGCAAGGAGATCAACAATATAAACAACAATAATAAATCCATAACGTCCCGGGAAAGGAGCCAACAGTAGGATCAATATCATCCCGGCAAGGGAAACAACTATAACCAATCTCACTAAGTTACTTAACTTCGCGTAAAAATTCTCAACTTGAACCAATACTCAACAATGATCAATACCAAGGAAATACCTCCAACATGGATAATTATAAGATTAAACTCAGGTAATGCTTAATGAAAAATCACATAAATCATAATATTTGACTCACGGGCATGCTTGACACCAACGTATAGGTACTCGTCACCGCACCTATACATTGAACATGATATTAGCACATAGCAATTAGGACACAACACATATTCCCTCAATATAAGGTTAACCCAAACACTTACCTCGAATTCCACGGCCAAACTCAAGCCTCAATTACCGCTTTCCCTTTAGAATTCGCCTCCAATTCACTTGTATCTAGACATAATTAGCTTAACAATATCAATAAATGCTAAATAATTCAACCCCAAATGCTTAATTATAGGTTTTCTATCATTCTTCCAAAAGTCAAAAATTGACCAGGGCCCGCTTAGTCAAAACACGAGGTTCGGACCAAAACTCGATCACCCATTCACCCACGAGCCCGAATATGTAATTAGTTTTGGAATCCGACCCCAAATCGAAGTCTAAATTCCCAATTTTTTAAAATCCCTAATTCTCCTAAAATCCCTTATTTCTACCCTTAAAGAACTAGATTTAGGCCTAGAAATCAAATGGGTGTTAATGGAAATTGAACAAAACGAGTTTAATAACACAAACCTATGGTTTTGTAGTGAAATTCCTCTTCAAAAATCGCCGCTAAGCTTCCTTGGTTTTTAAAATTTGAAGTTATGGCTAAACTCCCCTTTTGCTACTGTTTTAAGAAGGTTGTACAGACTTTCTACGCATTCGCGTGAGGTCTGTCGCGTTCGCGTAGCCTTGGCCCTATTGGCCTTCGCATTCGCGAGACAGCCCATGCGTTCGCGTAGGCTCACTCCCCCCTGGCCTTCGCGTTCGCGTGCCTTGGACGCGTTCGCATAGGGTATTATCTCCCCCTCCCCCAGGTCCCATTATGCTACGCGTTCGCGTAGAGCAATCCCCCCGCTGCTCAGCGTTCGCGACCCAGGCCCCGCGTTCGCATAGAGCAACCCAGCACCTTCCCCATTTCCTCTCCGCGTTCGCGTGGGTTACCACGCGTTCGCATAGAAAAAAAATACTCACACCAGATACAATAAACTACAGAAGATTTTTCTAAGTCCAAAACACTCTGACGCCTATCTGAAACTCACCCGAGCCCTCGAGGCTCCAAACTAAACATGTACACAACCTTAAAAACACCCTACAAACTTACTCGTTCGATCAAATCGCCAAACTAACATCTTAAACAACGAATTTAGCATAAGAATCAAAGAAAAATCTCAAGAACTTTCAAAGTTTCAAATTTCACAACTACAGGTCTGAATCACGTCCTACGACCTCCGTTTCTTACCAAATTTTACAGATATCACTCAAATACTATATTAAACCAGTACCGGGCTCCGGAACCAAAATACGGGCCCAATACGATTAATTTCAAATATAGCCAACTTTCCAAAAACTCTTAAAATTTTGTTTAAACAATTTCTTTCAAAAATTCATTTCTCGGGAATGGGACCTCGTAATTCGATTCCGGGCATACGCCCAAGTCCCATATATTCCTACGGACCCTCTGGGACCATCAAATTACAGGTCCAGGTCCGTTTACCCAAAATGTTGACCGAAGTCAACTTAAATTCAATTTTAAAGGCAAATTTAGCATTTTTCTCAGTTTTTCGTATAAAAGCTTTCCGGATAAATGCCTGGACTACGCACGCAAAATTAGGTGAGATAAAAGGAGGTTTGCAAAGCCTCAGAACACCATTTTGACTTATAAAATGAGAGATGACTTTTTGGGTCATCACAGTTAATGAGGTCTGCTACCAAACTCCAACTTACTCTCGTTGCTTATCTTATATGCATAAATCTAAGTCCTTTAATGCTTCTTCATTACTGTTCATCTTAAGAATTATGGACTAATCTCATCTCATACTTTGTAACTTGTATCCATCCACTATTGATTCACCTCAGTGTTGATCTACAATCTACCACCGAAGACTTGAAACTTCATACGTAACACATTGCCGCTAGGGCCCACACTGATCCACCTAGGGGCAATATAATACTTCCATAACCGTGTTTTACAACATATCAATGTGATTCATTTACGTGGGTATTTAATCTTGTACAATTCTTGAAATCATTACTCAATCGAAGGCCCAAACATCATCCCTTATCTATCCCAATCACACCCTCATTCCACTACCAGGGCAGCATTACACTCCTTCTAGATGTTATTTGTATTAGATTCCTTTGAGTTCATTGAGGCTATAGTGAACTTTCTATAACTTAGAGAAATCATTATCTCTCTTGTTTTCATAAGCTTAATCCCGAGTACTTATCCATTCTCGTCACCTTCTCACTCGCCCTTTCTCATCCTTAATCCTATCATAAAACCTTGTGCTTTACTATACCTTAGCTTGCAGCCTATACGTATCTATTTAACTATTCTCAACCTTCCTTGAACTTTCTTGCACCATAGATTTCCTTATGTTATTCTGGAATATCAAGCGAGACATCACATCATCTTTAACTCTTTTTTACTCTTTTGGCTAGATCTCTTGGTACCTAGAAACCATAGGTTGGACGATATTCTACTGACGATGACGCTATTATCACTGGATATTGAATCCCTATGCTTCTAGCCTTTTATCCGAAGTATGGACTATTCACAACCTTCTACATTTGAGTATTTCGTACGTTGTTCACTTTTACCTTACTACCTTAAAATCTTGCATCGTATCTTCTATTTCTCTCATCACCTCCCTTCCACATAGGTATAATACACGTCTATAACTTGAAGCTCTATTATAATATTTGCACCTCTGGTGCATCCACAATCCGGTGGGAGCTTCGTACTGACTTGTTATGAGGTTGGTACTTTTCTAACTGGCTTTATCATAGGGCCGTTATAGAATATGGTTGTTGTACTTTCTCTCTTGTACCTCTGATATTAAGAGTGATCCTGCAATGTTCTCAATCACGATTTCTATAATTTTCTGGGTCCAATAATCAAACTTCTGATTTACTTGGTTGATGTAACTCTTTAGTTTCCTCTTTCTTCAGATCAACATTTATGTAGGCTTAAACTATCTTCCGATTTGTGGCTCCTAGTATTAGTTATTTCTTTAGCCTTTCATGGGTGTTATGGAATATCCATGATACAAACCTCTAACAACTCAATCCTTTGTCTATGCCCTGGGCTCAATTCTTTCTTTTAACTTATACCGGAGTCTTCTATGTGTGTATGATTGTCAACATATATGTTGTATGTATAAAACATTGAACTCTTAAGTACGTTCATAACGTACTCTGGGTCATTAATCGAATAATTCTTTTTGTTCTTTCTCAGTTCATTTTAAATGTAAGACATTACTTTTCCTGGTCTTTCTGCCCCCTTGTTGCGTGCATACTTAGCTTACCTTAGTGCCCACACACATTTGAATTCCATACAACTCGTATGATCTTGAATATCACTTTTGATTTTACTTCACGTTCATTAGCCACGGTAGGTACCATTTTCTTATGGAGTGCATACAATGTTGTTGTGAGACTATTGTTATAAGATAATTTCCTCCTTAGGTTACTGAGCTTAGGTTGAAGCCTTCTTCCTTAAGTCCTTAGCTAGTCTTTCATTGTAGTATTTAGGGAGGATCCTCTGACTCTTTTAAAGTTGTGAGCTTATTACATTGTATATTCGATGGACCTTTTGTTTTCCTTCCTTGCCTGTAATTATCCGTAGTTACTTACCTCCACGCCCTTGTGCTTGTAGGGTTGCTTCTAAACTGATATTTTGACTGTCTTCCTAGTGGCAATCTCTTTTATTTCCATAACACTCATTTGGTACCTTTGATTACCCCAACTCCTATCTGAATATATCTTAATTTTTACAATGTCATAACTGCGAGCTGAATTCACTATATTGGGTTTTACTATGTTTATCTAGCACGATCTGTTGATTTGTTGTATCTTCTTGTATATCAATAACTTAGGCTCTTCCTGAATCAACTACTAACTACTCCTTGTCCCATTCTCATATCAATATTCCGCGTAATCTTTCTTGGGTTATTTCCTTTGTTTTAACTTACCTCTCGCTATGGCTCCTTATTTATCAATAACATCTCGGGTAGGAACCCTTACTTCCTCTCCTTGACGTCGTGCTTGCATAATATTCCAGAATCGTAGCACATCTGTAGGATTTGAATAAGTGCAATCCCATTCCCTTTACATTTTTGTCGCACTCTTCCTTTACTATTCCGTAGTTACTAGAATTACCTAATTCCGACTTAATGCCGCATAACTCAATATTCCCCCCTTTAGGGGAGTAGTAAGAGTTGGAGCTACGACGACCTACATATAGATGTTTTACCTCTTCATCTTTTCTGTCCTTTCACATCATTGATATCCCTTACTCGCCTTGTGGTAATCCTTCTGTACCAAGGATAACAAAATTCCTTACTCGCGATGGTAACACTTAGTGTAACTGGTACATACAGTCCCTTAAGCTTAACTTTTCTCACATTGCTTGCTTTAGGGAAGCGACTTCCTGAATGACCATTCTCTTAATTTCTCATGAATCTTTTTCTGTTGTCCATTCTATTAACGCCAGAACGCAACCTGAAATTCTCATGATTCTGACTATTATCAAATCACGCAGTCCCTAATTCAAGTTTAGTTTATCTTGTTCACCATCCCATACTGATTTCTATTACTCTGAGGTTTAACTCTCCCTTCGTGTAGCCGCGTTGGAGTCACAAACTTATTTCTCGAAATAAGGATATGACTTTATGGCCTATACTCTTTTGTTGTCTCAAGGCCTGGCTCATCTCGTTTTTTCCTTCACTTGACTATATACTCTGTAGTGCTTTCATTTTTTTATCTACTGTTGTCATCATGCATCACATCTTACTCATAATGCTTCATTAACTCTCTTCTCATTTCCTGCTAACATTTCTATCTATCACTTTATTTTGAAATTTTTTAACAGGACATTCTTTTGATTTTAGCTCCCCTTGATCCATCTACTGGCTCTTTGGGTTGCCTAACATTCTTTCTTTACCAGGGGAGGGAGCCACACTAAGGTAATATTTATCCTTTTAAGGCTTCCAGTGCCTATCTTTGTAGTACTCATATCTAGCTGTACAATTTTAGAGTGCACCATCCGGGTGTCTCACACAGAGATCTATTAGCACATTTGCAATAACCTTTGGAAATGTCAACTAACGCAAACAACCCATCTACCATTTTGGGTCACTCTAACCCCAGCCGGATCCTGATATCTGTCCTTCTCTTATACTACTTATATTAATTTCCATAGGGCATAAATGAGATGGGTGTGACCAATTGTACATACCTCTGTTACTGTTGAAAGTAACTCAAAATGCTTATATCTCTCTTCCTACATTGTAGATAATGTTCATGTTTACCAACTGGGTACCTCGCACCTTTCTTCACCTTGCTTCTTTTACTTGCTAAAACTTGTGTCTACCTTCCGATTCTCTTATTCGTTTTTACCGTAAGAGTGGATAGACATTCTTTCCTTAGGGATACTTATATAAAAGCTTGCACATCTTAGTACACACATGATCTGATGAATACCTTATATTTATCCATCATAAGCCTGATGCAAAAATCAAGTTCATCTGACTCAACTCTTCCACATCTATATCTCTTACCAACCGTATTTCTGGATGTATGCATCGTCGTATTATGGATAAGATAGAGTTTAGGAATTTGAGTTCTTACAACTGAGCTCTACCATACGATCTAGAGTAAGAAGAAAGAGTGACAGTCCTAAATGTCCTGTAGACTCCTGCTTATAAGTGTGGTGCACAACACACCCATAAACAAGACTCTACTAGACACGACTTGTAGACATCCCTAGGACAGAACAGCTCTGATACCACTTTTGTCACGACTATAACTGTAACGACTTTGATTCTAGGACCTCGTGCCCCTAAATGAGACTTCCCGTAATTTCTTTTACTGATTTATGACTTGTGGGATGGGTGGTTCGGGATTTGGAGGAGTTTGGAATGGTATAGAAACACTTGGTTCCTTAAGGTTGGCCTTAAAGGCCAAGTTTGACTTCGGTTAACATTATTAGTAAACCACCTCGGAATCGAGATCCAACAGTTTCGGTAGGTTCCCATGGTCATTTAGGACTTAGGCGTATGTTCGGAACGGGTTTTGGATGACCCGAGAGCGTTTCAGCACCAAATAATGAAATTAGAGTTTCCTTAAGTTCAAATTGAGGTTTGGAATGTGTTTTTATGTTATCAAGGTCCAAACGGAATTTCGAGACTAGGAATAGTTCCGTTATGTCATTTATGACTTTCTCGCAAAATTTGGTGTCATTCCGAGTAGTATAGATAGGTTCGGCGCATTGTTAGCAAATTCTAGAACTTGAAGTTCTTAAGTTTAATCCAATAGGTTTTGGGGTATGATTTTTAGATTTAGCGTTGTTTCGGGCGTTCCAAAGACTCAAGTGAGTCCGTATTATGATTTATGACTTGTTCGTATAATTGGAAGGGGTCTTGGGTTGGCCCAGATGCCGTTCGGGCATCGAGCGAGGCAAAATCCAGCAGCAAATGACTGTTGGTGCATCAGATCTAGTGTGACCGCACCTGCGGAGGCCTAGTCGTAGGTGCGAGACCGCTTCTGCGGTCCCTTTCCTCGCAGGTGCATCCCCAGGTGAGGAAGCTAAGTTTCGCAGGTGCTGATTGTTTTCTGCAGAAGCAGAGCCGCAAGTGCGGACTCCACTCCGCAGGTGCGAACCCAGGCCCCCGTTCCCATTTCCGCAGATGTGAGATTTTCCTCGCAGATGCGAGACCGCAGGTGCGGTTCTCGAGCCGCAGGTGCGAAAAGCCTATAGGCAGTGAGGTTCTTTTAAAACACGGGACATAGCCGTTTTTCACCATTTCTTTTTTTATCATTGGCGATTTTTAGAGCATGCAAAGGGGATAAACGACCTAGCTACTGTAAGGTAAGTAATTTCTACCCTAAACTTAGTTTAATACTTTAATTCTTAGGTAGATTAACACATTAATTAGTAGAAATCATGGGTTAGAGTAGAAACCTAGGTTTTATGAAAAATGAGAGAATTACCAAAGAATTTGTTATGAAATCATACAAAAACTATGTAATGTTGATCCTTAGGCTATGGGTGAGTGTTTTATTCAAACATTTCCGGAATCCGAGCATGTGGGCCCGGGGGTGTATTTTGGGATTTTGTGATTTAGGATGAAATAATCACTTAAATAGGGTAATTTCATACCTTTGAGTATAGATTAATTTATTTATGCAATATTTGATTTGTTTCGAGTCCTTGGGAGACGAATTTGGAATTTCGGGCGCGTTCTTGATCCAGAAGGTAGACTTGACACAAGGTGAGTCTACTTTCTAACCTTGTAAGAGGGAATTGGCCCCATAGGTAAATATAAATGATTGCATGTCTTTAATTGCGAGGGTTACGCACACACGAAGTGACGAGAGTCCGTGCGTAGCTACTATTATGTTATGCCGGGTAGTTTTGGGATTCACAAGCATGCTTTCTGTGATGTTTCTATAATCTTAGATGTTAACTTAGACTGCTTAATATCCTTGAACTATTAAATGAATATCTAGCAGGTTACATTCTGAAATTTTATTATTAAATCCTTTTCCTGTAAGTATATCCTCTACTGAATTCCTGATATCCTGATAATTATGTGTATGTATACGGGTACCGGCGTCTCACGTATGATTTGCGAGCGGGGTAGCCCTACTATTATGTCAATTGCGTCGCATTTTCAATTCGCGAGCGGTGTAATTGATGCATCTATGGTTCGAGCCGTTCGACCCTTCGGCAGTGCACATTTATTTTTGCGTCGTATCGGTCGTACGTTCACGGCATGTCATGTGTTTGTAAATTGTTTGGGTGTTAGGTGAATGTGTGTCTATTGAATATCATGAAAAAGGAAATCTTGGTAATTTATATGCTAGAGAACTTGGCACGTAAAAATAGTTGTAAATGTTATTTGATGCTCCTGTCTTCATTATTATTCATGACTGTTATTCCTGCTTAACCTTACATTTAAACTATATTATTTGGACCCTAGTAAGTATCACATCGACTTCTCGTCACTACTTTTTTGAGATTAGACGGGATACTCATTGGGTACATATTGTTTATGTACTCATGTTACGCTTCCGTACTTAATTGTACAGGTTCTGAGGCAGGTGCATCTGGGTATCGGTCTGGAGCTCGTCCCTGACTTATACATGATTAGGACTTTTCGGTGAGCTGCTTTCCCTGGCGATCTCTAGCAGCACCTTGGAGTTTTATTTCTTTTGTTATGTCTGTTTATTTTTCCTCAGACAGTAGGATAGACTTGTATTCTTTGAAAATCTTACTCTACTAGACGCCTGTAAACTTGTGACACTAGTTCCTGGCACACACGTAGTAGACGTATTATTTGGCTTGTAATTATAAATTATTACTTTCATGGCTATTTCTCTTTAAGGGGTTGCCCAAGTTATATGTTTTGTTTAGTATCATAAATCTAAATTTCGTATGTATTGAAAATATTTTGATAAATTGAATGAAACTCAATAGTAAATTGATGTTGGCTTGCCTAACAACGGTGTCGGGCGCCATCGCGACCTGATTTAGGATTTGGGTCGTGACAATAATTGATGGGTCGGAACTCGATACCTTACTCAACCGAGTACCAACATAACGTATCTTTCGTATCATTCTATCATAGGTAAATGAACCAGAGTAAAGCAAGAGGGAATACAAACATATACATATGGCATACTAGCCTATAAGACCAAAATGATTACTCGTACACTAAACATAGGCCAACAAGGCCATACAATCCTTCACGTACACGACATATGTCTACAAGCCTCTAAGAGTACATAAATGTCATAAAGGTCGAGACAGGTCCCCGCCTTACTAATCAATACATGTTCTAATCAAACTGACCACATAAGCAACTCCGGAGCATACGGAGCGCACCAACACCTTTCATTGAGGTGATAGCTTACTTTGAGTCTCGACCTGTCTATCTGGACCTGCGGGTATGAAACACAGTGTCCCCAGGTAAAAGGGACGTCAGTACAAATAATGTACCGAGTATGTAAGGAATGAAAATCAGTAAATAATAGACATGATAGAAATATGGAGTAAAAGACTCAACATGTATATTTGAATAACTCTGTGAATCATTTAATGTTATAATGTCATATGCGTATAAATGTCATACCATACATGGGTATATGCGTCCATAACATCATCAAGCCTCTGAGGGCATCCCATCATGTTATCTCGGCCACTGTGGGCAAATCATCAACGCATACCAGCTGATCAGGTGGTGGTGCATATATAACGTCGTAACCTTTTCCCATATCTCATATACATGCATATACATACACTCCGAAAGATTTTATTGACGTACTTCTCATGCACTGCATTCATTCACATAGACCCATGACTAGATGGCGTTATATATATATATATATATACTATTATGACTTTGATCAATATCATGAAATAAACTTTATCAACTTACGTATTTTGAGGCCCATGAACAGATGATAGTATAATATGACACATGGGGAATCAAGAACATAAGCATCTCTAGTATTTCTATTAATAGAACCATTTATGGAAGTTGTGCATTTTCTCGTTTCGTTTGTGTCATAGATCATGCCAAAAGGAAAGAA
>MDKH01143699.1:0-16436 GCA_005239495.1 Nicotiana undulata | reverse complement strand
GTGAACCTTGAGTAATCATCAACTAAAACCATCACATATTTCTTACCACCTCTGCTCAGAGTTATCATTGGACCACACAGATCCATATGAACCAGTTCCAACGTCCTGGTAGTACTGACCATTTTCTTACTTTTGAAAGAAGATCTTACATGCTTCCCTCTTGCATATGCCTCACAAACTTTGTCTTCCTTGAACTTAATGTTAGGGAGTCCTACCACTAAGTCCCTAGAGACTAGCTTGTTAAGATGAGTCAGACTTGCATGACCAAGTCTTTTGTGCCACATGAGGGGATCACTGTCCAACACATTAAGGCAAGTGAGTTCATTGTCAGACAGTGTGGACAAGTCAATGACATAGATATTGTTCATTCTCTTTCCCTGCAAAACAATCTTGTCAGTAAGCAGATTGATCACAAAACATTTTGTGGAAGTAAAAGCGACAAGGTTACCTCTGTCACACAGTTGTGACACACTGATTAGGCTATATTTCAAGCAATCTTTCAGGTACACATGTTCAATTGAACGTGTGTCATCTTTACCTACCTTGCTGACCCCTATAATTCCACCTTTCTTTCCGTTTCCAAAGGAGACATTTCCCCTTTTGAGGTTTTCAAGTGAAAGAAACTGTTCCTTGTTTCCTGTCATATGCTTAGAGCAGCCACTATCCAAAAACCAAATTAGGTTGCTTCCCTTCACTTGTACCTACAAAAGGAAATCAGGGGTTAGTTTTAAGAACCCAAACTAGTTTGGTTCCTTTTCTATGAGAGAATGGATGAATCAGATTTTTTATGGCCTAGTTTGGTATCCAGTTCTTCTTTTTAGTGAATCTCTCATTTTTCTGACTGGCCTGCTCTTTTACAGCACACTCATATTTGTAGTGGCCAGTCTTCCCACAATGGGTGCACATTTTATTTTCAGGGAGAGTGAGATACTTGCTTTTGGGATCCCACTTAGGAAATTGACTCCCAAAACTAAGCCCTCTCTGGTTTCTACTGTGATTCTCTTGGAGCCAAGTTAATGCATCAGAAGACATGTTCCATTTGCGTGTTCTATCAAATTCATGTTTGACTTTGCCAAGCTCTTCTTTAAGAGATTTTATCTGTTCATCCTTGGCATACATTTTATCCTTTAGTTTTCCTAAGTCTTCTTCTAATTCTTCATGAGAGTGATCAACCACCTTTTTACTGGATCCTAGTCTTAATTTTAAGTTTTCATATTTTAGTTCTAGGATTTCAGTTTCGAGTGGATGGACCTGGTTCATCAAGACAGTGTTTTTCTTTTCAGATTCACTGACCCTTATTTCCAGGTCCATGCATTCTGCTTTTAGCATTGCACACTCTTTAGATAGTTGATCCTTCTCTTTGGTTGTTTCCTCAGAATCATCTATGAAGTCAAGTAGCAACTCAGAGAGTTTCTCCTTAGATAAAAACTTTATTTTAGTTTTAAGTTGTGAGATACTTACCTCTGGTTCTTCATAAGTCTCCTCATCAGATTCTCCAATTGCCATGAGAGCCTGATCTTATGTCTCACCATCTTCTGATTCTTCATCTGAACTTTCCCCCCAAGCAACAACCATAGCCTTTATAGTGGTTTTCTTGGGTTGGACCAGTTCCATCTTCCTGTTCTTTCTTTCATATCTCTCCTTCCTCCATTCTACTTCACATTGAGGGAAGGTTTTGATGAGATGGTCAGTTTTTCCACACTTGTAACATACCTCATTAGATGGCCTTTCTGGTGTCTTTGCCTTGTTGAAATTTCCTCCCCTAGAGATGCCCTTCTTCCTCATGAGAAAGTTTCTAAATTCTTTGGTGATCATGGCCATCTCATCCTCCTCTAGATCTGCTCCTTCAGTGATCCTCAGTGCTAGACTTCTCTCCTTCTTTGGGGCATCCATATTCATGGTTTGCCTTCTGAGTTCATAAGCAGTGAGATTTCCAATTAACTCATCCAGTCTAAGGGTTGCCATATTTTTGGATTCCTGGATAGCAGTGATCTTGCTTTCCCAGGAGATAGGCAAAACCCTTGTCAAGATCTTCTCTACCTTGTCTTCTTCAAGTATGATTCTTCCAAGAGACTTGAGTTCATTGGTCAAGGTTGTAAACCTTGTGTACATCTCCTGAATAGTCTCTCCTTCTTTCATAGTGAAGTTTTCATACTGAGAGTATAGTAGTGTACCTCTAGACCTTTTAACTTGAGGTGTTCCTTCTTGGGCTACTTGTAGAGTGTCTCAGATTTCCTTGGCTGTTGTGCTGCTTTGAATTCTACTGTATTCATCAGTACCTAGTCCACATACTAGCCACTTCTTGGCCTTGGCATTCTTCTCCCATTTCTTCAAATCTTCAGCCGTGCAGTCAGCCCTAGTCTTAGGTACATCGACACCTTCAGCAGTCTTCTTCATTGTTGTAAGGGGTCCATTAGTGACTATGTTCCATACTTCATAGTCCTCTCCAATAAGATGTTCCTTCATTCTATTTTTCCACCAAGAATAGTACTGGCCATTGAAGAGTGGTGGCCTTGCGATTGATTGACCTTCCCGTTCCCAGGTGGTGCACTCATCCTGATCTTTTCCAAGGTGTTAGCCTTTTCAAGGATAACCTGCTCTGATACCAATTGATGTTTTAGACTTCAATACTACACAATAATATAAGTTAATTGTGCAGTACCCAATTTTCGAGTGCTGTCTAATAAGAAGAACCTGGTTCTTCTTGGTGTACTACTTTCTACCGTTGCGGAATAATAAAGCAGTAAAGTAAATACACAGAGATTTTTACGTGGAAAATACCTGGCTCAAAAGGTGAAAAAACCACGACCTACTCATCAATAGGATTTTCTCAAACACTTCACTAAAAACTCTGAGCCAAACGGACTTACAAAATAAACTCTTTTGTAATCCTAGGACTAACTCTAATCCTTTTTGTATCAATTAGCCTCTAGCTAATTTCTACAGATTTCAAGCTAACTCTAACTTGAACAATGTGTATCTATTACAATTTGCTTCTAAGAAAGATGATAATATACAATATTAAAACTCATACTACAATCAACTAGACTCAATACATCAACGATAAAACTGTTTCTTCTAGTTGAGCTGCAGCCTTCGCACAATACTTCTGCTTGCAAACTATCCTGTGAACTTTTGCTTTTCAGAACTTGATTCACTTTTGTCTTTGTGCGTCAACCCTTTCAGCAGTAATATATTGAGTATTTATAGAGTCAGTTGTTGAGTTCATGGTTCAATTCTGATCCAACTCTACCTGGGTATACGAGTTCGACTATGACTCAACTTCCTTCTCTATTTCTGTCCTTGCTTAAATCAACTTCAATCTTCTTTATCAGTTTGCAACCTTTTCGTATTAGGAGACATCCTTTTAGCTCTTTGATACTCAGCAATCACTGACATCTCCTATGCATGAACAATTTGTGTGCCAACTGTTCTGTTCAGATGTGTGTGCTCTGAAGGACCTGGTTCAACTTGTCAATCTTCAAAACCCATTCAGTGACATGGGCCAACAGTAATGCTAATAGGTATTAATATGATATATTTCTAATGGAAGGTCCCTTAGATATGCAAATGACTACCTAATATTTTCCAATAGTTGGGTAGTATTTCCTCTTTATGATTTTTCCAAATATAAAAGAGTTACAATAAAGAGAAATCACTTAATGCCAAATAAAACCCACTTATTCTTAAGCGATTCTATTAAACAAGGTTTAAAGCCTTCTTTGATATTTACTCCTACCAATCCTAACTCACTTTTCCAACAAAAGAAAGAACTTAATGGCACTTGTTAATGTTTGCAACCACCAACAATCAATGAAAAATGAGAAGTAAATAAATATCAACCAACCATTATATATATATATTCAATGTTGAATACCCAATAACATAACACTCATTTAGGGTCCACAACCTTAGTATTTAAAGCTATCTACTCGTGCTTAAAGACAAAAAGACGAGAGTAATAAATGTCATAAAGCTTACAAAAATACAAGAATTTTCACTTCTAAAGCTTCCAAAAGAGAGAAATATTCAATGTGTGTATTGTAGCTCAAAAACTAGACAAGAATGACCCACAAAACCCCAATAAATCTATTTATAGTGGACTAAAACTCGGAGTAAAAAATGGACAAAAATGCCCTTCCAGGTCACTTATGCGACCGCATTCCTGTCGCATAACAGGAATGCGGTTCGCATTCTTCACGAATCCATCGCATATTTAAACCCTAGTTTCCAGGTGCTTCGTCGCATTCATGTTGTGCGGTTCGCATTGTTGATATGCGACCACACAATATCATCGCATTCCTGAGCTTAGTGTTTGGCACCAGAGGTTTGCGGTCCATTATGCGGCTCGCAGATCCATTATGCGATCGCATAACAGACTAGATTCTTGCGCGAGAATTTGGCCAAGTAGACTATTGAGCTTTGCGATTTCCCTGGTGATTTTGCGGTTCGCATGTTGAATATGCGATCTGCATGTTCACTTCTGCGACCGCATTTTACATTTTTTCTTGTTCTTTTTCGGCTTTTTTACTTCATTTACGTGTTCTTGAGTCCCCCAACCTCATACACTGCAAAACATAAACATTTCATAAGCATAAAAGATAATTGCTTTTAAAACAAGCCAAAATCCAAGCAATTTGGTATTAATGTGCCGAAATTCTCCGGCACATCATGCCCCACAAACGACTATTAGATCATTGCTACCTGGTCCTATACCCTTTGCCCATCTCAATCGTCCTACTAAATCTTATAGATTTCACAATGAGTGGAATTGGGAGGAAATCCCCTTCCCAATCGACACTTCTACTAAAATCGCATTAATAGCATTAATGTACCCATATATACAAACCAAAGGGACACTATCTTTTGGGGTTTATCAAATAATGAAAAATTCTCTATAAAATCAATTTATTCAGAACTTTTGAAGCAACAACTCAACATACAACAACAAACAGCTTCCTTCAATTGGATTTGAAAAATACAAGTCCCACCAAAATTAAAAACTTTTTTGTGGCTTATACTACACAAACGCCTGCCTACCAAAGAATACCTCAATCACATAGGCATCACAATAGACGACCAATGTCATATTTGTCGCACGGAGAAAGAAAACATTAACCATATATTCCTCCATTGTCCCCCCATACAACAAATTTGGCATGACCTAGGGTTAGCAAACATTCCGAGTAATATCCATAATTTATCCCATCCGTCTGCATGGTTACAAAAATTAATTAATACAAACCAAAGACCAATGCCACTAAGAATCAATAACAAAACGTTCCTCACATACACACTATGGCACATATGGATTAACCGTAACCACCACTGCTTTAACAACACACAACAAAGATTATCGCTTAACAAAATTACTCAGCATGCACTTGCATACACCTATTTTGCCGCCAATGGAACAACCCCCAAAAGTTACAAAATTCAACACATAAATGGACGCCACCACCAACAAACTACTATAAATTAAACACGGATGGTGCAGCTTCACTAGCCACTCATAAAGCAGGTACAGGGGGTACCATTAGAGATTCAAATGGAAATTGGATACTAGGGTTTGCAGGTAGAATGGACTACGCCACAGCAAAACAGGCAGAACTAAAGGCCCTACAACAAGGCCTAGAACTGGCAATGGTCAACAATTTAGTACCACTGGAAATAAACATTGACTCAGCAGAGGTAATAACCATGTTGCAAACGGATAACATTGTCTATGCTAACATACTCGCTGACTGTAGGTACCTCCTGCATCAACTGCATAGTATCACCTTGACACATACCTACAGAGAAGGGAACGAGGTTGCTGATACCCTGGCAGAGAATGGATGCAACTTGCCCTCAACTGCCAGAACAGTTTTTTTTTAAGAACCACCAGATTTTGTTAATCCCGTTTTGAGGAAGGATCAGATAGGTGAAGCTCGAAGGAGGAAGTTCGTCTGCTCACAATAAGAACAAGGGCGGACAACCAATTGGACAGCACATATCCAATTGGCTAAATAGTCGTAATATATGTACTAGGCTACAACAACCAAACTGTACTTTAGATGCATTAGCATCCCCCTCTCTGTAGTTACTCTAATTTAATATTATGCAATTATCTTTCATACCAACAAAAAAAAAAATCGTGGCAATTCATTATATAAACAATCTCTGCGCTACTGTCTTCCTGTAAAGCAAACAACATTTTTCGTGTTTGGTGGAAATGAATGATCACATAATGGAATACTGCTCGTAGCTTTGCATTTCATTAGTATGTTAGCAGTTCTTCTTTGTGTATTTTATTCTGAATTCAAGGTAGAGCGTCGATTCACTTGAAACTATGTCAACTGGGAATACTCCATGCCAATCATTTTCATGGATAACAATAGGTAGATTAACTTATCATGGTTAAATGATGACATAATGTGAGAAATACATTAATGAATATATCACGGTAATACGATAGAAGTCTGTAAAAGGCAAGTACCATACATCCATTGATTTCGTGTGAACACTAAGCTAGCATTTGGCCTTAATTCCCAAATTTGTTGAAAAATCTGATTTATGTGAAGTTTGGGTTGAAGATGAAAATTTGTTTGGACATACGTTTTCAAAACATACTTTCCAACTTTATTTTGGAAAAATATGTATAAAATTCCCAAGTTTTGAGATTTTGGCCCAAAATCAGCAATTGAGATGATTTTGGGATTTGATGTTCGGGATTTTGCGGAAATGTAGACATAATTTATGGCCAAACATGAGTTTGCCAAATAAATCCCAAATTTATTTTGGCAAATCTCATGCCCAAACGGGTACTAAGTTTTTTCTGACCTAAACTTGTTGAATGCTGAGAATAATGATATGTGGTAGAAAGGTGTTCCGTAAGATATTGATGCAATACTCGAAATCCAAGATTTGCTAGACTAGCTAGTTTAAATTGGTTGACTATAATCCTTTTCATGTTTATCTAACTTGTAATCCAACTAGTAGTTTATTACTCATGTCTTAATTTTACTTTGTCATAATTCGATTCACCTATTGCTACACAAAATCAAGGTTGAACTTCATATTATATTTTACAAGCTAAGTAACACTTGCAAGTTCAAATTTTATGAACTTTTGAATAAGAATATGACATCATGTAGCCACTCTAATGGGCTGTTACATAGGAATTAGCCAGCGCATCCTAAATTACAGTTTTTCAGTTCAATTTTTCGGGATAAAAGTACCCTAAATTGCCTTGAAATTAGAATTTATAGTTTAAAATTTCAGAACAAAATAAGTACTAAATAATCTCTAAATAGCATTCCTTAGAATAGCTATTTGTACACTTGCCCCGAGTTATACTGGTTGTTTTCTTGACCAATTTAGTTACTGTTTTGGTTAAATTAGAGCAAATCAGAGTTTAGCAAGGTTTGAAGAGAAGATGAAATGAGCAGGACAAACCGATCTAAACAGCTTCTTTTTCTCCAATAACTATAAATTCCTTGGATACAGACGAAGTTAACAATAATAGCATACTCAGTATAATTTTACATAGTGAGGTCTGGGGAGAATAGTGTATACGTAAACCTTACCTCTACCTTGTGGAGATAGAAATATTATTTCCAATAGACACTCGGTGAATATGGACGAAGTTGGGGATTAAATTTACATTCAAAGATTAATGAACAGATCACATTACATACAAAAACATAGAAAAATATTGGAATATTAGCATTACGAAAAAATAAAAAAATGAAGAAGATACAAAAAAACGTTTGGTGCTTTTTTACATATTTGCTTACATATTGTTGGGCAGAGTCACTTGATAGACGAGGCACCTAGTAGACGTACTGGTAGGAGGCAACAAGTGACCAATGAAATAGTCGAAATGCGCGTAAAACTGATCCGCTCACTCCAGCAGCTTCAAAATCCCCCGTGAAGAAAAGGATCTTGTCCAAAATGCCTAAATTGGGTTCCTCCTTATCATCTTTATAGTTAGCTAATGAACCAGATATGTTTTCCATTTTCGATATTCTTGAACCTAAATATCTTTGAATTTCACCTTGGTGGATAAGGTAGTAGTCATCGCCTTCCCTTATAATCTTCAATCCCCTGAATAAACCATTCAGTTATGTTTTATAATGCAAAACTAAATCATGTACTAAAATACATTGAATTTTGAGCTTACAATCCATTGCG
Source organism: Nicotiana undulata (assembly GCA_005239495.1). Classification (NCBI taxonomy): domain Eukaryota; kingdom Viridiplantae; phylum Streptophyta; class Magnoliopsida; order Solanales; family Solanaceae; genus Nicotiana; species Nicotiana undulata. The sequence goes on along the minus strand of MDKH01143699.1, from coordinate 8,261 downwards.
ATCACAACAACCTTGAACCATATACACATGTTTCCATATCTTAGAATCTGAAAATCTCTCTATAAACACCATAAGCTGTTATCTGAACCCAAAAATTAGAAATATACCCAATTGTCAGAAGAACTAAAAATCCTCCATATTAACTGCAAATCCGTTATATAATATAAGTTGCCAAATGAATCAGAACAATAAACGGTAGTGTTTGGTTAAACTTATAAGCTGGTTGATGAACTTAAAGCTATTTATTATTTATGCTCACTTTGCGTCAGTTAAGACTGATTCGATAGAGATTTGGTATGAGTTTATGTTGTCTTTCAGTGCAGGTGACACCAAGGGGATCAATGGGCGAATAGTGCACTTAGTGGGAGGAAATCCCAGGTGCGCGGCTGCGAGCGACCCCCAACGCGCACTTGAGCGCGAAAGTGACACATAACTCTGCTATAGGTGCGCGGTCATACCTCAAGGTGTGCGGCCGCGCATGTGTACCTCTAGGAATTTGACCCAGGCCTATTTTTGTAACTTTAGAGGCAGCTTTTTTGACCTATAGCCTAGTTCGTCTCAAAACAAGGCATATGGGATTTTGGAGCAATTTTTGGAGAGAAGAAGGCAAGGAAAAAAACTGAGACCCTAATTATTTCATTCAATACGATAGTTTGTTCGATTTTGGGAATTGTAATGTTTTCTTGTTCTCCTAATACTCTTGTGACGAACAACTTCCCCACTATGGGGTAATCTTTCTTATGGTTATTGATATATATTGTAATTTGACCATTGTTCTGGGTTTACTTTGTGTTAATTGTTCGAATTTGTTGAATGAGTTATTGATTGAATTTCTAGGCAAATTGTAATTTTACTTTAATCGAAAGAGAAGTGTTGCTGCAATTTGCATTGTGTTACCTTGTTTGGGTTGATTTCACGACTCTCACAGATAATCGGAAGAGCTAACAAAGTTATTAATTGGCCTAAGTTAGAAGAATAGTCGAGAGACGTTCTTTGTAAGATCATTCATTCAACATATTATTGCATATTTCTCAGCACATATAATTAGGTTGTTTAGCGCACTTGAATTCATTCAGAAGACGAATTTGAATCCTCAAGATAGCCTAAAGAGTCAATAGAAGTTAGGAGTGAATATAACACAGTGTTGCCCACAGTAATAGTTGATCATTTATCTTGTCAAAGCCCTTGTTTCTCACCTTGATATTCAATTATTGCTACTTAATATTAATTTCCCATTATTCATTCACAATTGAGAATCTTACGTTTTATTCTTAATTAGTTAATAACTCAAATTCAAAGGTTGATTTCCCGAACAGTGTTAAGTTGAAGATTTCTTTGACTAGTATTTAACTCAATCCATGTGGAGACGATTTAATACTATACTATCTTTGACTAGCGAGCCTAAATTTTATACACTGGTTTTGCGCTCGTCAAATTTTGGCACCGTTGCCGGGGATTGGCGATTAATATTGTTTACAATAATTTTTTGTGCTAATTCAGGAACAAATTCATTTTATTTTCCTTTTTTATGCTCTTCTTATTTGTGTACAGGAAACATGTTAAGTTTAGTTGTGTATGACTCAGTCCTCCTCCAAGGAATTGGTACCATACAATTCAAAATTAGACAAGCACTTGAGGCGGATGAAAAGGGAGAAAGAATCGAACGAATCATTGTTGGGTCAGATTTCGACTCAAAATACAATGGTGAACAACGAAAAGGACGTGAACCTAGTTGCGGGAGAGGAAGCTCAACAACAGGCTGCACGGTTAGTGGCTGAAGCAACCCTTAGAGTTGCTGATGAAACAATCGAAGAGGATCGAAGGTTCAATCTCAACCGAACCATGGTCGAAGATGAATTTGAAAATGCATCTTCCAGACCTAGGAGGTCTCTAGAAGATTATGCTTGACCGGTGTACAACCAGCGGCAATCTAGTGTGAGACCCCCACCAACTGAAGCCAACAATTTTGAACTCAAGTAGGGAGTCATCCAGAACAACTTTATATTAAGAGGCAAACCCAATGAAGATCCCAACAACCATCTGATGGACTTCGACAAAATCATGAACACATTCCGCTATAATGGAGCATCACATGATGCCAACTATCTTAGAGCATTCCCTTTCTCACTTAAGGATGATGCAAAGCAGTGGTTAATAAGGTTACCCACCAGGTCAATCCGTACGTGGGAGGAGATGACTACCAAGTTCTTAGAAAAATATTTCTCTACTGCTAAGACTGGATAAAGGGCATAATTGAGGACATTCTGGTGAGGGTGGACAAATTTGTCTTCCCAGTAGACTTCATTGTAGTATACATGGAAGTGAATAAGGAGGTACCTCTAGTCTTGGGGAGACCATTCCTTTGCACTGGCCAGACTATTCTTGATATATGTGAGGGTCAACTCATGCTACGAGTGTGAAATGAAAAAATGGTGTTTCAAATGAAGAGAATGATGAAAAACCCGTGTAATGAGGCATCTGCCTATGCTTGTTTTAAAGTGGATGTGGTAGGAGAGTTAGCTGAACAACACAAGCTGGACAAGATGGTAGGTGATTCATTGAAAAGATGCATTAGCCAATCGAATACAACAGAGGATGAAGATCCTGAAATCAAGAAAGAAGCTAAGGCACTAGAGATGAAAACCATGTGGTAGACGAAGAAGATTTTGAGAAAGAAAAGAACAAGACAAATATGGAATTGAAAGTACTCCTGACACATTTGATATAGGATTTTTTGGAGACTAATAATTTTCATGTGACTGTCTGTTGCTGCAGATTTGACAGGTGAACAGGAACACATGCTAGTGGAGTTACTACGGAAGCATAAAAAGGCAATCGGTTGGAGCATAGATTAGCCCCGAAATCTGCATGCACAAGATCCTGTTGGAATAAAGGAGCAAATCGGTAGTGCAGCCTCACTACAAATTGAATAAACACCTTGAGGAGGTGGTACAGAAAGAGATACTCAAATTGGTGGATGCAGGTATATATTTCCCATCTCTAATGGCCAACGGATCAACCTCGTATAGGTCGTGCCGAAAAAGGGGTCATGAGGGTGGTGAAAAAAATGAGGACAACGAGCGAATACCTACCAGAACAGATTTTTCTTGGAGGATGTGCATAGATTACTGAAGGCTGAACGATGCAACAAGGAAGGATCACTTCCCTCTTTCCTTCATTGATCAGATGTTGTAGAAGGTGGTAGAGCATGGATGTTACTGCTTCTTAGATGGATATTCAGGGTACAATAAAATACCCATTGCTCCCGAAGATGTTGAGAATACCACCTTTACCTGCCCTTTCGGAATTTTTGCATACCGGAGAATGCCTTTCAGACTATACAATGCACCAGCTACTTTTCAGAGGTGCATGATGTCAATATTTTCAGATTTGAATGGGAAGTGTTTGGAGGTGTTCATGGATGACTTTAATCTATTTGGAGGTGACTTCAAGGATTCCTTGAGGAATCTCGAACTTGTACTGAAATGATGTGAGGACACTCACCTAGTACTCAACTGGGAAAAGTCACAGTTGAAGGTATTGAGTTCGACAGAGCTAAAGTAGATGTGATCGCTAAGCTCCCACCACCAACTTCAGTAAAGAACATCAACAGCTTTTTGGGGCATGCATGGTTTTATCGAAGGTTCATCAAGAATTTCTCCAGCATTACCAAGCCCTTAACCGCATTACTTGCCAAGGATGTGAAATTTGTGTTCGATGTAGAGTGCCTCAGAGAATTTGAACTGATCAAGGAAAAGCTAGTGAGCGCTGCCATAATGGTGACTCCTGACTTGAGCGAACCCTCTGAGATCATGTGTGATGCAAGTGTGTGGTAGTGGGAGCAATGCTGGGGCAGATGAGAGATAAAATGTTCTGACCCATTTACTACGCAAGCCGGACCTTGAATACTGCTCAGGTGAACTATGCTACCACAGAGGAGAAGTTCCTTGCAGTGGTCTTCGCTTTCGACAAGTTCAGATCCTATCTAGTGGGAAGCAAGGTGATAATGCATATTGAACACTCGGTACTGAAGTATTTGTTAAGCAAGAAAGAGTCCAACCGCGTCTGATGCGATGGGTATTGTTGATGCAAGAGTTTGATCTTGAAATCAAAGACTAGCACACAGAAAATCAAGTGGGAAACCACTTGTTGAAGTATTGGATATTCGTCAAGAGTTTCCAGATGAGCAAATATTTTCCATTGCAGTCTCGGATAGACCACCATCGTACGTTGACATAGACAAAATTTTGGCCAGTGGATGGCCACCACACGACTTGACTTCCGACCAGAAGAGGAAGCTGCAAAGCGAGGTAAAAAGCTACTTCTGGAATGACCCTGTTTTGTTTAAATTATGCAGATAGTGTAAATTAGAGATGCGTACCAGAAGGGGAAATGAGAAGTATATTGTCCCATTGTCATGATGCACCAACTGGAGGACACTATGGAGGAAATAGGATAACAGAAAAGGTCATGGATGCCGGTTTTTGCTGGTCATCCCTGTACAAAGACACAAGATCTTACGTGGCTGTATGTGGAAAAAGCCAACAGAAAGGTAACATTAGTAAGAGGGACGAGATGCCCCTGAATTATGTTTTTTGTATGTGAAATCTTCGATGTCTGGGGAATCGACTTCATAGGTCTCTTCCCATCATCCCATTCCCACGAGTACATCCTAGTGGTCGTTGACTACGTCTCGAAGTGGGTTGAGGCAATCCCCACTAGGACAAACAATGCTCGGATAGTATGTAAATTTCTTCGGAAGAATATTTTCACCCGCTTTGGAACACCCTGAGTCATCATCAAGGACAATGGGTCACATTTTATCAATAAACAGTTCGCCACTCTGCTGTCTAAATATGAGGTAACTCATAAAACATGAACCCCATATCATGCTCAAACTAGTGGGAAGGTAGAAGTAGCTAACCGTGAACTCAAAAGAATTCAAGAAAAAATGATTAGTGCTTCCAGAAAGGATTGGTTAGTAAAATTAGATGAAGCTCTATGGGCGTATAGAACAACATTCAAAACAACCATAGGGACTTCACCCTTCAAGTTGGTATATGAAAGGTCATGTCACTTACCTTGGAGATAGAGCATAAGGCTTATTGGCAATTAAATTTCTTAATCTTGATCTTAGTATTGTAGGTGAACACAGAATGTCACAGGTAAATGAGCTGGAGGAATTTGGATTGGACGCGTCTGAGAATGCCCGATTTTCAAGGAAAAAGCGAAGAAATGGCATGACCGTCTAATTAAACCGAAGGAATAACATGAAGGGGAAAAGGTCTTACTATACAATAGTAGTACTCAAATTGTTCTCGAAACATTTAAGTCTAGATGAACGAGACTGTATGTGGTGAAACATGTATCACTATGGGGCGATTGAGATCCAGAACATGGACGGAATGGAGTGTTTCAAAGTGAATGGGAACATGCTAGAACCATATCTTGCTGGAGGATTTTCTCAGCAATCCTCGAGAATCATAGTTAGTTGAGGATGCCCGGTTGAGTCAAGCTGGAGACTATAACTTAGAACTACCTCTAACTCTTCTACTAGCTTAAAATTTCCTTTTTTTTTTCTTTTTTTTGTAGTGTAGATTAGGTACCTTTTTATCCCGTGTCCACGTGTGATATTTTATTTGGTTCACCTCGCTGGCTAAGTCATCCAAAATTTGTACACGTATGAGGCTATATTTTTACCAATACAGATAGTCCCCCCACTTGCCATGTATTGAGCGTATAATACTTGGTAAGTGGATACTCATTTATGGAGGTAATATTTTACCGCTGATTTATCTTGGAACCTTGTATTCTTTTATGGGCGCATGCGTCATATATCACTTCCATTTAATGCTTCATCCGCTAGGTCATAGTTTTCTCTGAGAGGTAGATATTCCCATTCTGTTTCTAGGAACAACGATGATTTTCATGAACCCAGAGTTGATGAAATCATTCCTGCTGAGATAGTCTTCCCATATGTAAATTCTCCTATTGCCGAACATGCTTATTCTTTAGATAGTGTCGAGAAATATGCTACCATCATTACTGTAGGTCATCTTCCTGTCATTTGTAGGGAATGCTCTTGGGAGTCTAATGTTCCCATTATTGTGCCAAGTGATACTCAAAGAATTACGTCTTACAAGACGGGTTTTTCTTACGTCTATACTTACCCTTTCACATTAGGATTTTAGCCTCATATTGACCTTGTTATCATAGAATTTTGTCATTTTTTCAACATTTGCCTAGGACAAGTTGGTCCTTTAGTATGGCGTGTTGTTGCATGTCTGAGAGTTCTAGCTTCAAGGGTTTCTATCCCTTTTACCTTTCATCATCTGATGCATTTTGATTCTCCTACTTTATTCCGTCAAGGGGTTTTTACTCTGGTTTCCCGGAGTAAGAGGGTTTTAGTAACCCCTGGCGATGACAAAGACAGAGGTTGGTACCTTAGGTACGTGGTTGTTCCCACTGGTGTTTTAGTGGGTGAAAGTAATCTTCCCTTCCCTAAGTAGTGGAATCCTGCACGTAAGTACTTTGATTCGCACCTGTTTTATTTACATAAAATTTATTTTGTGTTTCTAACACTGTATCTATTTTCTTCTTATTTACAGCAACTATGAATGTTGTCGAGAATGTCTCCGACATTCGCAGTTGGGTAGAAAGAATGTTGACTGCTGCTCCTGCCGAGGAAAGATCCTGGAAGTACTTTTCGGCAAAGTACAAGTGGATTGTCAAGACCCATGGTAAGTAGAGTTTTTCTCACTCCTTTTCTTACTTGAGTTTTTTTTTATTAACTCTTTCTCTTTTCTGATAGGGTTTTCTACACGTGGGAGATCTTCATCACTTCCGAGGATGTCACTATCTCATGCCCAGGATATTTTGACCAGTGCTTCGAAGAGGAAATTCCAAGATCCCCGCTCTGGAGGGGAAGATGTAGGTGGAGAAGAGGGTGCTTTAATGCACCGGGTGAGAAGAAGGAGGGTAGTTTCGGATGACGAGTCTACTCCCGCACCTCTTTCTTCCGTGTTGGCTACCAGGTCTTCTTCTTCTCGTGATCAATCCCAGTCCCAGTCCCCAGCTTGAGACCCTGTCGAGCGTCTGTTTCAGGAAGGGTTTGACATGGACCCTGATGATATTACCTTAGCTACTATTTACCCGCGCTTTGCTGCTATTTCTGCTCCTCAGGTTACTGCTGTTGTTCCTCCTTCATTTCCTATTATCTCCTCAGTTTCCCTTCCGTCCGTCTCTATTGAAGCGCCCATGGCTCTTTTGGCTCCCGGCCCTTCTGTCTCTTCTGCTGCTCCTTCTGTCCCTACTTCCGTGCCTTCTATTATAGAAGAAGGGTCTTCCAGCAGGGAGATGAAAAGTGTCATGATTGAGGTTCCAGCTAGTGGAAGCCTCTTTAAGAAGATTAGTAGCGGTGAGCCGAAAACGTGGCTCAAGCCTTTAATTGGCTCCGAAGAAAGAGCCAAACTTGACAGCCATGCATCTCTTACTTGGGCTAATGAGGTGGAACACAATTCCTTAAAGGTATGTACTCTTTTTTTTAAAAGACCTTTTACACATATATTGTTTCTTAATTAACTGTTTAACACTTTTAATTATTTTACTTTTTTTTTTGCAGACGCACCTTATTGGTTTGGAGCTTATGAAGAGAATCTACAATTATGAAAAAGAGTTGCAAGTGCTGCGTGGGATTGATTATATTAAAGCACAATATGAAAGCCTTCAAATAGAGATGGTAGCTTTGGAAGATGAGAGGGATACCTTAAAGGATCAGCTGAAGACCGTCAAAGGACAACTAGCAGTGGAGAAGGCTTCTTTCAGCCAAGTTAATAAAGACAAGGATGCTCTTGAATATTCATTTGTTGAGCAACTATCAAAAGACACGGAAGAAATCCGGCACTTGAAGGATTTGTTGGGGCGAAAAGAAGAGTATTTTGGAGAACTTGTACGTAATCTCTCCCAAGCACAAGAAGATATCCGTGGAGCCTTGGCGAAGGTCTAGAATCTGGAGGAGTCAGTCGCACCTTTGAAGGTCGCCCTTGAAGCTGCTGAAGCTGAAAATGACAACTTGAAGACTGAACTTAAGGTATGGTCGAGAGACTATAATGAGCTTGAAGAGTCAACAGATGTTGAAGTGAGTTAGGCATATATGAATGCTCTCCATGACACACTGATGGAGATGAGTCGAGTAGGCTTCGATCTTGATGCTGAGATTGCAAAGTCTAAAGAAGCTATAGATATGACTCAGCAAGGTCTTG
>MDKH01071726.1:0-23891 GCA_005239495.1 Nicotiana undulata | reverse complement strand
ACCTGAGTTTCTAGGCCAAAATACCCGTTTTGGAGCTCTTGGGGTCGTCAACAATGGAGGAAAATATGATATTGGGAAAGAAATCACGACTTGGGCCTTTTGTTAGGACTGCCCAGCAGTTTCCGCACCTGCGACTTTTGGATCGCAGGTGCGGACTCCCACTTGCGGAAGATTGGGTCGTGCCTGCGGAAAATGGCCTGGGCCCCTGGGGGATTTCTCGCGCCTGCGGAGCCGCGCCTGCGGAGAATAGGCCGCATTTGCGATGGCCTGGGCCCCTGGGAAAGGTCGCGCCTGCGGGCCTTTGTCCGCTCCTGCGGAGCCGCACCTGCGGAGAGAAGGCCGCTCCAGCGGAAGGAGCCGCACCTACGAAGGGAATTCCGCTGGTGCGAACCTCGCGCCTGCGGCTCATGGACCGCAGGTGCGGTCACACCAGTAATTTCCCACCAGCTATGAGTTTTGCTGGTTTTTGACCCCGATCGGGGTTCGGGTGACCCCTGGGCCCACCCGAGCCCTCGACAAATTATACCAACAAATCCCAAATCACATGACGGACTTTCTCGAGCTCCCAGAACACTAAAAAAATCACTCAAACCAAGAATCACTCTCCAAAACCCCTTAGATCAAACTTAGGATTTCAAGAAAAAATCAAATGGCTCATCAATACACCGAACGTGTCTATACTGCTCGGAATGACCCCAAATTTTGCGGACAAGTCATAAATGACTATACGGAACTATTTCCAGTTCTGGAATTCCATTCGGACCATGATATCACGAGGTCCAATTCCAGGCTGAATTCCAAATCACATGAAATCCTGAATTCCAATTCAGGTGCCGAAATACTCCCGGGACATCAGAAACCCGAGGTGAACACACTCCGAAGTCCGAAATCATCATCCGGAGCTGCTTGAGCTATCAAAACTCGATTCCGAGGTCGTTTGCTCAAAATGCTGCTCGGAACCAAAATCAGCCAAATAGGCTAGCCTTCAGGAACCAAGTGTTCCTGAACTGGCCAAATCACTTCTGAATATCGCACTAGCTGCCCACACAAGTCATAAGGCACGAGTAGTCGCTATGGAAAGAGTCATTCACGGGAATGGAGTCCCAACACACAAAACGACCGGCTGGGTCGTTACAATCAGCTTGTACAAAATAATGCTTCACCCGGTGACCATTGACTCAGAATACCTCATCATTTTTGCTCTTCAAGTCTAATGCACCAAAAGGTGTCACACCCATAATTTTAAAGGGGCCAGTCCATTTGGATTTCAGCTTTCCGGGAAACATCTTCAATTGGGAGTTGAAAAATAAAACAAGACCGCCCACCTTGAAATCCTTGTTTAGGATGTATTTGTCATGAAGGTAATTCATTATTTCTTTGTACAAAGAAGAACTTGCATATGCATGGTACCAGAAGTCATCTAATTCATTCAAATGAGCAAACCGCAAGTTAGCGACTGCATCCCGATCAAGATTCAACTTCTTTAAAGCCCACATGATTTTGTGCTCAAGTTCCATCAGAAGATGACAAGATTTTCCAAACACCAACTGGTATGGAGACATCCCGATAGGAGTTTTAAAAGCAGTCATATAAGCCATAGTGCATCATCAAGCTTCTTTGACCGATCCGTCCGTTTAGCATTCACTATTTTGGAAGATACTCTTTATCTCCCGGTTGGAGACTTCCACTTGACCGCTAACTTGTGGATGATAAGGAGTCATAACTTTATGAGTGGCACCATACATTCCAAGCAAAAGGTCAAAAGCCTTGTTGCAAAAATGCGACCCCCATCATTTATGATGGCCCGCAGAGTACCAAATCTTATGAGAATATTCTTCTTCAAGAACGCCACCACACTCCTCGCTTCATTGTTGGGTAGAGCAATAACCTCATTCCATTTAGACACATAAGCAATCGTGACCAAGATGTAGGTGTTTCCACAAGAACTCATAAAAGGACCCATGAAGTCAATACCCCACACATCAAAGATATCAATCTCCAAAATGGTAGTGAGAGACATTTCATTCTTCTTCAAGGTCCACCGGCCACTTGGCTTTTATCACATCGCTTCACCATATCACTTGCATCTTTGTAAAGTGTGGGCCAATAGAAACCACAACTTAGCACTTTGGCCGCCGTTATTGCTCCGCCATGGTGACCAACATAATGCGAAGAATGGAAAGCCTCAAGAATAATACTTTGCTCTTCATCTGGTACACATCTTCTAATTACCCTATCCGTGCGAATCCGAAAAAGGTATGGCCCGTCCCAATAATAATCTTGACAATCCTGTTTGAGCTTCTTCCTTTGATTTGAAAAGAACTCATCCAGAATGATTCCACACATAAGGAATTTTGCTAGATCGACGAACTATGGCACCTCCTTCATTGAAATAGCCAAGAGTTGCTCGTTGAGGAAGGAGTCATTGGTTTCAAGGACATCATGTGGACTCCTCTCCCCCTTCAAACGAGACAAGTGGCCCGCCACTTGATTTTCACTCCCTTTCTGATCTTGAATATCAATATCAAAATCTTGCAACAATAGCACTCATATCATCAACCTATATTTTGAATCTTTATCTCTCATATGATAACAAAGTGCCGCATGATTCGTATGAATAATAACCTTTGAACCCATCAAGTACGGGCGGAACTTCTCAATTGCAAATACAATGGACATGAGCTCTTTTTCACTAATAGTGTAATTTACTTGGGCATCATTCATGGTCTTACTAGAAAATTAGACCGGATGAAAAATCTTGTTGATACGTTGCCCCAAAACTGCTCCAACCGCTACATCACTAGCATCCCACATGAGCTCAAAAGGAATACTCTAATTAGGAGCGTTGATAATCTGAGCAGTTTTCAAGTTGAACTTGAGAAATTCAAAGGCTCTCATGCAATCATCATTGAAGTGAAATTTAGTTTCTCCAAAAGCTTGCACAAGGAATCCACCACTTCGGAAAAATCCTTTATGAAGCGTCGGTAGAACCCCACGTGACCCAAGAAACTTCCCATGCCTTTCACTGAGGTTTGAGGTGGAGGTTTAGAAATCACCACTATCTTTGCCTTGTCGACCTCAATTCCATTCTTTGAAATCCTATGGCCAAGTACAATGCCCTCATCGACCATGAAATGACATTTCTCCCAATTCAACACCAAGTTTGTTTCTTCACACCTTGCCAATACTTTATCCAAATTAGCCAAGCAATCATCAAAGGAATCCCCAACTACCGAAAAGTCATCCATGAATACCTAAAGGTAGTCCTCTACCATATCCGTAAAGATCGCCATCATAGACCATTGAAACGTTGCCGGTGCATTTCATAAGCCAAATGGCATTCACTTGAAAGTGAAAGTGCCATATTGACAAGTGAAAGTTGTTTTCTCTTGATCTTCTAGGGCAATAAGGATTTGGTTGTATCCCGAATATCCATCTATAAAGCAATAGAAAGCACGACCGGCCAACTTATCAAGTATTTGGTCAAGGAAAGGGAGCGGAAAATGGTCTTTCCTTGTGACTTTGATTAGCTTAAGATAGTCTATACACACTTTCCACCTGGTCATCGTTCTTATGGGAATCAACTCATTTTTTTTATTTGTAACCACTGTTATTCCCCCTTCTTCGAAACACATTACACCTGAGAAGTCCACGAACTGCCAGAAATAGGGTAGACAACCCCGACATCTAATCACTTGATGATCTCCTTTTTGACCATGTCTTGCATGGATTCATTGAGTCTCCTTTTATGTTCAATTGCGGGTTTGTAATCTTCCTCCAAATTAATCTTGTGCATGCAAAATGTGGGGCTTATTTCCTGAATATCCACTAAAGTCCATCCAATAACTTTCTTCCTCTTGCGGAGCACCGCCAATGTAGAGTCAACATGCACGTTAGTCAAACAAGAGGAAAGAATAACCGGTAAAGTAGAACAAGGGCCAAGGAATTCATACATTAGATTTGGAGGCAATGGCTTCAACTCCAATATAGGCTCTTCAATTGAAGTCTTTGTATGATGAGTTTTCCTATTCTCAATATCCAAGAAACGTTTACGGGGTGCAAAGTTGTACGATCCCATTACTCGCACAGAATTAACACATTCCATGAAGCCATCCATCTCGTCATCATCAAAATTGAGCAAGACAACCTCCAACATATCACCCACATTAATCGTGGCACCTGTATCATCAATAATCACATCGGTCTCCAAGTCCACGAATGAACAAACTTCATTGCTATTTGGTTGCGTCATAGATTTGCACACATGAAACACAACCTTTTCATAGATTTGAGGTGGGTTCATTTCCACCTCTTCCACTTTTTATAGTAACGGTCGTGACATGACCTGTAGTGTTCCTACCATTCGGGTTCACCACTGTATCACTTGGTAGTGCCCCCTTAGGACGAGAATATAAAGATTGAGATATTTGACCCATTTGCACTTCTGCATTTCGGATTGATGTGTTGTGTGAAGCAAGTTGGGCATCGAAATCAGCATTTTCTCCATATTTGCTTGAACAAGTTCTCAATACGGCACATTTTATTGTTGGAATGTAACGACCCGGTCAGTTGGTTTGAGAGTTAGAGCCCCGATCCCCTAATAAAAAATTTCCCCATGTCTATTTCTTCTTATGGGACTTGTCAGAATGATTAGCGGTGAATTTCGTAGAGGTTTTGGACACATAGTCCCTAAATGTGAGTTTAAGCTTTAGAAATCGGGCCGTAGTTGGAACTTTATGAAGACGGATCCGGAATGGAATTTTGTCGACTCCATTAGCTCCATTAGGTGATTTTGAGGTTAGGAGTGTGTCTGAAATGTGTTCTTGAAGTCTGTAGTAGATTTAGACTTGAATTGGCGAAAGTTAGAATTTCGGCGATTTCGGCCGTTAGGTGAAATTTTGATATCGGTCTCAAAATGGAATACCGAGAGTGGATGTAGGTCCGTTGTGTCATTTGTGACCTATGTGTAAAATTTGAGGTCATTCGGACTAGTTTTGACGTGTTTCGGCATCGGTTGTGGATTTTGAAAATTTCATAAGTTCTTAGGCTTGAATCCATGCATAATTGGTGATTTTGATGTTATGTGATGTGTTTTGACGGTTAGACTAAGTTTGGATAAGGTATTAGGACTAGTTGGTAAGTTTGGTTGAGGTTCCGGGGGTCTCGAGTGTGTTTCAGATGCTATAACGGGCATTTTTAGCCTTATGTGATTGTTGGTTTTGCTGGTGGAATTGCAGCAGTTCTTCCTTCATTGCGATCGCGTGAGAGAGTCCGCGATCGCGTAGAGTATGTAAAGGCAGGCAGGATTTTTGTTCATCGCGATCGCATAAAGAGGAACGCGATCGCATATGTTGGGCAGCCTTGGCCACTGCGTTCGCGTGGGCCTTGTTGCATTCTCGTAGAAGAAATAAGGCAGTAGGTGTTTGGGCGTACTTCTACGCGGTCGCGTGAGTCCAACCGCGATCGCGTAGGTCTGAGTATGTTGAGAAACGCGTTCGCGAGCTGATCCCTGCGTTCGCGTAGAGTAAAATTTAGGCGCGTGTTTGTTACACTTCGCGATTGCGACTGGTGGTCCGCGATCCCACTGAAGGTGACCTCGGCTGATTCTTAAAAGACCCACATCGAGGGTTTGAACCATTTTTCATATTTTGAAATTGGGAGCTCGAGAAAGTGCGATATTTGAAGAGATTTTCACCTAGTCAATTTGGGTAAGTGATTCCTACGCGGTTTAGACTAATTTCCATGATTATACTCTTTAATCTATCCTTTAATTTCAAATTTATGATGGAAAATTGGGGAAAATTGGATAAAGTTCTTAGGCCATATTTTTGAGTTTTCATCGAGATTTTGGTATCCGATTCGAGTAATTCTTGTATGGTTAGACTCGTGAGTGAATGGGTGTTCGGAATTTGTAATTTTTACTCGATTCCGGGAGTTTTCCCCCTGCACTGCATCTTTACATACTAAGGGACGTATCCCGGGAGATTCCTCCGTGTGATACTTGTGCTGAGCCAAGGGCTCCCTGTTGCTGTTTTACTTTCAGATTATGCATTTCTACTGTTTACCTTAGAGTTTATATCCTTATGTACTATTTTTAAACTGTTTTACTTATAAAAATCTAGTAGAGCCTTAACATGTCCTCGACACTACTTGACTGAGGTTAGGCTTGGCACTGACTAGGTACCAATTGTGGTGTACTCATGCCCTTTCCTGCATATATTTTTTGTGTGTAGATCCAAGTACCAGTATGCAGTTCCGTGGCGAGGGGTCATGTAGCTGCCTAGAGGAGACCGCAAGGTAATTTTTCCGCGTCCGCAGAATCCTACAAGTCACCTTCTATTCTAGTTTTAGACAGAGACATCTTAAGTATTTCTTTTTCTTCGTTTATAGAGCTATTTTAGTACAAAGCTTGTGACTAAATGTGACATTCCGGGTTTTGGAAAGTTATAATTGTATATGCCGAGAGACTATGTTATGTCTACTTGTGTTTTTCTTTCTATCTTTATTTTATTATCTATATTTTTCCGCAATTTAGGCTTACCTAGTCGTCAAGACTAGGTGCCGTCACGATCCTTTTCGGAGGGTAAATCGGGTTGTGACAAGTTGGTATCAGAGCGTCTAGGTTCATAGGAGTCACAAGTCACAAGCCGTTTTATTAGAGTCTCGCGGATCAGTGTGGAGACGTTCGTATCTATCTTCGGGAGTCTATGTAATTGTTAAGTAATATTATATTCTTTGGAATTCCTTGTCGTGCTAGTTACTCACATCAAAATTCTAAAACTCTATTATATTCTTCTCACAGATGGTGAGGACCCGTACCACACGGACCGATGACCAGGCACCGAAGCCCCCAGCCAGAGCCGCCAGAGGCAGGGGCAGGGGTAGAGGACGAGCACGCGGTGCAGCCCGAGCACCGGCGAGAGAAGGGAAAGAGGAGCCCCCAGCAGCTACAATTGGAGGGGAATAAGAGGTCCCTATTATCACTCCAACTCTCCAGGAGATTTTTGGCTCAGTTCATGAGCGCTTTCTGCACTTTGTCTCAGGCGGGACTGCTCCCGAAAGCTCCAGCCACATCTCAGGCCGGGGGAGGGGCACAGACTCCCGCAGCCCATACTCCTGAGTAGAGGGTCCATATTGGGCAGGTTACTGAGTATATTCCCATGCCCCCAGCGGCTACAACTCAGCATGATACTAGGGTAGCTGCTTCTGAGACGAGAGAGATACAAGAAGTACCACCCACCTAATTTCTGCGGACTAGCTTCAGATGACGCTCTAGGTTTTCTTGAGGAGTGTCATCGCATTCTTCGCACTATGGGTATTGTGGAGACGATTGGGGTTTCTTTCAACGCTTTCTAGGTGAGGGGAACGACTTATCCATGGTGGCGTGCCTATGAGTTGAGTAGTCCGGAGGAGGCAACTTCACTTGATTGGGCTCAGTTCTCAGAGATGCTTTTGCTTGAGTTTGTCCCTCAGAGCCTCAGGGATGCTTGGCGTGTAGAGTTTGAGCAGTTACGCCAGGGTACTATGACTGTGTCAGAGTATGCAATCTGTTTTAGTGATTTATCTCGTCATGCACCGACCTTGGTTGCCACGATCAGAGAGAGGGTTCGACTCTTCATTGAGGGACTCCACCCCAGTATTCAGACAAGTATGGCCAGAGAGTTGGAGACAGATATTACTTACTAGCAGGCAATGAGTATTGCCCGGAGGATTGAGAGCATGTTGGCCCGGGACAGGGAGGAGAGAGAGGCCAAGAGGTCTCGAGAGACTGGCCAGTACTCAAGAGTTCATGCACCAGCAACACATTTTGGTAGGGGTTTTGTGAGTCGCCCTGTTCATTCAGATCTTCCAGCAACCAGTTGTATTCCAACTCCTCCTAGACCTTAGGAGCCTTATTATGCACCACCAGTATCTAGTGTGCCTCCTGCTCGAGGTGCTATCACCGGCCAGTCCAGCAGGCCAGTTCAAGGTCAGCATCAGCTGCCACGTCCTCCGAGGGGTTGTTTTGGGTGTGGTGACACTCATCACGTGCTCAAATATTTCCCTAGAGCTAGGAGGGGTGCATCATCTCAGACATATAAGGCCCCACTTGCTCCATCGGGTCCTCCAGCTATCTTTCCATCCCTAGCTACTACCCCACCTTCTCAGACATCTCGAGGTGGAGGTCGAGGTTGCCCTAGAGGGGGAGGCCATGACAGGTACTATGATCTTCCATCCCGTTCAGAGGCTGTAGCTTCAGATTTAGTCATCACAATTATTGTCCCTGTATGTCATAGGTATGCATCCGTATTATTTGATCCAGGATCTACGTATTCATATGTGTCTTCTTATTTTGTTTCACATCTGGGGATATCTCGGGATTCTTTGAGTTCCCCCGTTTATGTTTCTACTCCCATGGGATATTCTCTTGTTGTACACCATGTATATCGGTCGTGTTTGATTGTTATCAGTGGTTTTGAGACCAGAGCTGATTTATTATTACTCAATATGGTAGATTTCGATGTTATCTTGGGCATGGACTGGTTGTCGCCCCATTATGCTATTCTTTATTGTCACACCAAGACCGTGATGCTGACTATGCCAGGTTTACCGAGATTAGAGTGGAGAGGTACCTTAGGGTATACTCCCCGCAGAGTCATTTCTTTCCTTAAGGCTCAACGGATGGTTGAGAAGGGGTGTGATACGTTCTTAGCCTATGTGAGAGATGTTAGTGTTGATACCCCTACAGTTGAGTCAATTCCAGTTGTGAGGGACTATCTTGATGTTTTTCCAGATGATCTTTTGGGTATGCCACCCGACAGAGATATTGATTTCGGCATTGATTTGTTGCCGGGCACGCAGCCCATTTCTATTCCTCCCTATCGCATGGCTCCTCCTGAGTTGAAGGAGTTAAAGGAGAAGTTGTAGGAGTTGCTTGATAAGGATTTCATCAGGCCCAATGTATCACCTTGGGGTGCTCTGGTATTATTTGTGAAGAAAACGGATGGCTCTATGCGTATGTGTATTGATTACTGGCAGCTAAATAAGGTTACAGTGAAGAACATGTACCCTTCGCCTCGCATTGATTATTTGTTTGACCAGTTACAGGGTACCAGGGTATTTTCCAAGATTGACTAGCGTTCTGGCTATCATCAGTTGAAGATTTGAGAGCCGGATATCTCGAAGAGTGCCTTCGGGACCAGATATGGCCACTATGAGTTTCTTGTCATGTCATTTGGGCCTACCAATGCCCCAGCAGCCTTTATGCATTTGATGCACTGTGTGTTTCAGCCTTATCTTGATTCTTTCTTCATTGTGTTCATTGATGACATCTTGTTATATTCTCATTCCCAGGAGGATCATGAGCAGCATTTGAAGACCGTGCTTCAGACATTGAGAGAGAAGAAATTATATGTCAAATTTTCTAAGTTTGAGTTTTGGCTTGATTCTGTGGCATTTTTAGGCCATGTGGTGTCTTGTGATGGGATCAAGGTAGATCCAAAGAAGGTGGAGGCGGTGCAGAGTTGGCCTAAACCGTCATCAGCTACCAAGATCCGTAGCTTCCTTAGTTTGGCGGGTTACTATCGCCGTTTTGTGGAGGGATTTTCCTCCAATGCATCACCTATGACCAGATTGACCCAGAAGGGTGCTCCGTTCAGGTGGACTGAGGAGTGTGAGGATAGCTTTCAGAAGCTCTAGACACCCCTGACTACAACTCCAGTGTTGGTATTGCCTATGGGTTTAGGGTCCTATACAGTCTATTGTGATGCTTTGAGGATTGGCCTTGGGGCGGTGTTGATGCAGGACGGTAGGGTGATTGCCTACGCGTCCAGAAAGTTCAAGGTGCATGAGAAGAACTATCCAGTTCATGATCTCGAGTTGGCAGCGATTGTTCACGCCCTGAAGATATGGCGTCATTATTTATACGGTGTTCCCTGTGAGGTTTTCACGGATCACCGGAGTTTGCAACACTTGTTCAAGAAGAAGGACCTCAATTTGCGCTAGCGTAGGTGTTTGGAGTTACTCAAGGATTATGACATCACTATATTATACCACTCGGGGAAGGCCAATGTGGTTGCCGATGCCTTGAGTCGTCGGGCGGAGAGTTTGGGGAGTTTAGCATATCTTCCGACAGTTGAGAGGCCCTTAGCCTTGGATGTTCAATCCTTAGCCAGTCAGTTCGTGAGATTGAATCTTTCAGAGCCTTGTCGGGTGTTAGCTTATGTGGTTGCTCGATCTTCTCTTTATGAATGTATTAGAGTGCGCCAGTATGATGATCCCAACCTTCTGGTTCTTCAGGACAGGGTTCGGCGAGGTGATGCCAGAGATGTGACTATAGGAGATGATGGTGTGATGAGGATGCAGGGTCGTATCTGTGTGCCCAATGTGGATGGGCTTTGGGAGTTGATGCTTGAGGAGGCCCATAGCTCGCGGTATTCCATTCATCCGGGTACCACGAAGATGTACCAGGATCTGAGACAACACTATTGGTGGAGAAGGATGAAAAAGGATATTGTGGAATTTGTGGCCAAGTGTCTCAACTGTCAGCAAGTCAAATATGAACATCAGAGACCATGAGGGCTTCTTCAGCAGATTGAACTTCTAGAGGGGAATTGGGAGCGAATTACCATGGACTTTGTGGTTGGACTTCCTCTGACTTTGAGAAAGTTCGATGCTATTTGGCTGATCATGGATCGGCTGACCAAGTCAGCCCATTTCATTCCAGTATTGACTACATATTCTTCAGAGTGATTGGCTGAGATTTATATCAGGGAGATTGTCCACCTCCACGGTATCCTAGTATCTATCATTTCGGACAGAGGTACACAGTTCACTTCACGATTCTGGAGAGCCGTTCAACAGGAGCTAGGCACCAGGGTGGAGTTGAGTACAACCTTTCACCCTCAGACAGACGGACAGTCCGAGCGCACGCTTCAGATCCTCGAGGATATGCTCTGTGCCTGTGTGATGGATTTTGGAGGGTCATGGGACCGATACTTTCCACTTGCAGAGTTTGCTTATAATAGCAGCTACCAGTCCAGCACTCAGATGGCGCCGTATGAGGTTTTATGTGGTAGGAGGTGCCAGTCTCTAGTGGGATGGTTTGAGCCGGGCGAGGCCCGAATTTTGGGTACAGATTTGGTCCAGGATGCCCTGGATAAGGTGAAGGTAATTCAGGAGAGACTTCGCACAACCTAGTCCAGACAGAAGAGTTACACGGACCGGAAGGTTCGTGATTTGGCATTTATGGCTGCTGATCGGGTTTTGCTTCGGGTATCGCCTATGAAGGGTGTCATGAGGTTCGGGAAGAAGGGTAAGATGAGTCCGAGATTTATTGGCTCTTTTGAGGTGTTGCGGTGTGTTGGGGAGGTTGCTTATAAGCTAGCCCTGCCACCCAACCTAGCAGGAGTTCATCCGGTATTCCACGTCTCTATGCTCCAGAAGTATCACGGTGACCCCACTCATGTTTTGGATTTCAGTTCAGTCCAGTTGGACAAGGATTTATCATATGTTGAGGAGCCAGTAGCTATATTGGACAGGCAAGTCAAAAAGCTCAGGTCGAAGAATATTGCTTCAGTGGAGGGGTCATCTGGTCGAGGAGGCGACTTGGGAGACTGAGCAGAATATGCATAGTCAGTACCCTCATATTTTCACAGCTTTAGGTATGTCTCTATACTCGTTATAGGACGAACAGTTTTCTTAAGAGGGGGAGAATGTAACGAACCGGTCGGTCATTTTGAGAGTTAGCGCCCTAATCCCCTAATAACTTTTTTCCCCATGTCTATTTCTGCTTATGGGACTTGTCGGAATGATTAGCGCTGAATTTGAGAGAGTTTTTGGACACATAGTCCCTAAATGGAAGTTTAAGCTTTAGAAATCGGACCGTAGTTGGAACTGAGTGAAAACGGGTCTGTAATGGAATTATGTCGACTCTGTTAGCTCCGTTAGGTGATTTCAGGGATAGGAGCGTGTCCGGAATGTGTTCTCGAGGACTGTAGTATATTTAGGCTTGAATTGGTGAAAGTTAGAATTTCGACGATTTTGGCCGATAGGTGAAATTTTTATATCGGGATCGGAATGGAATTCTGAGAGTGGCAGTAGGTCCATTGTGTCATTTGTGACCTGTGTGTAAAATTTGAGGTCATTCGGACTAGTTTTGACGTGTTTCGGCATCAGTTGTGGATTTTGGAAATTTCATAAGTTTTTAGGCTTGAATCCATGCATAATTGGTGATTTTGATGTTATGTGATGTGTTTTGAAGGCTCGACTAAGTTTGGACAAGGTATTAGGACTGGTGCGTAAGTTTGGTTGAGGTCTCGGGGCCTCGGGTGTGTTTCAGATGCTCAAACGGGCATTTTTAGCGTTATGTGATTGCTGGTTTTGCTGGTTGAATTGCAGCAGTTCTTCCTTCATCGCGATCGCGTAGAGTAAGTGGAAGCAGGAAAGATTTTCTTTCATTACGATCTCATAAAGAGGAACGCGATCGCATATGTTGGGTAGCCTTGGCCATTGCGTTCGCGTGGGCCTTGTTGCGTTCGGGTAGAAGAAATAAGGCAGCAGGTGTTCGGGCGTACTTCTACGCGGTCGCGTAAGTCCAACCACGATCGCGTAGGTTTGAGTATGTTGAGGAATGCATTCGCGAGATGATCCCTGCATTCACGTGGAGGAATATTTAGGCGCATGTTTGTTACACTTCGCGTTCGCGATTGCACTGAAGGTGACCTGAGTAGATTCTTAAAAGACCCAAATCGAGGGTTTGAACCATTTTTCATATTTTGAACTTGGGAGCTCGGGAAAGTGCGATTTTTGAAGAGATTTTCACCTAGGCAATTTAGGTAGTGATTCCTACGCGGTTTAGACTAATTTCCATGATTATACTCTTAAATCTATCCTTTAATTTCGAATTTATGGTGGAAAATTGGGGGAAATTTAGATAAAGTTCTTAGGCCAAATTTTTGAGTTTTGATCGAGATTTTGGTATCCGACTTGAGTAATTCTTGTATGGTTAGACTCGTGAGTGAATGAGTGTTCGGAATTTATAATTTTTACTCGATTCCAAAGCGTGAACCCATGTGACGTTTGGGGCAAGTTTCCCAATTTCGCGTATTAGCTTCAAACTAATTAGCTATATTGATTTCTTAAAGTGATATTTACATTATGCAATAGTATTGAAAAGATTTGGGCCGATCGGAGTCGGGTACTCGTGGCAAAAGCGTGGTCTTGAGTTGAGTAGAGCAGTCGAGGTAAGTGACTTTCCTAACTCTGTTATGGGGACTTCCCCTTATGTTGTTTTGATACTATTTGTGGTATGGGCGCCGTGTACGTGAGGTGACGAGTACGTAACAGACTTTTCTTTTATTGCTTCTTTCACCGGCATGAGCCACCTCTTCTTTTTTCTGGCGAGCCATTGTATCTAAAATTCCATTTTTCCTTCCATGCCATAAATCATTTCACTCTTATTTTACTATTTAATGTGCTAATTGTGTAGTTTAGAGTAGGAAGGAGCATGTCTACCTGTTTTACCTGAATTCCCTATTTGATACTATGTGCACCATGTTTAGCTAGTCTTATCCTTTTCCTTTCCTGTGACTTTTCTCTTGAACTGTTTAAATAAACCTTATCTGGCATTCATTTCATTTTCATATTTAATTTGGGACTACAGACGTATTCCAGGAGCTTTCCCCCTGTATTGCATATTTAAATTGGGACTACGGACGTATCCCAGGAGCTTCCCTCTGTACTGCTTATTTAAATTGGGACTACAGACATATTTCGGGAGCTTTCCCCCTGCACTGCATCTTTACATTTGAAACTAAGGGACGTATCCCGGGAGATTCCTCCGTGTGATACTTGTGCTGAGCCAAGGGCTCCCTGTTGCTGTTTTACTTTCAGATTATGCATTTCTACTATTTACCTTAGAGTTTATATCCTTCTGTACTATTTTTAAACTGTTTTACTTATAAAACTCCAGTAGAGCCTTAACCTGACCTCATCACTACTTGACTGGGGTTAGGCTTGGCACTTACTGGGTACCAATTGTGGTGTACTCATGCCCTTTCCTGCACATATTTTTTGTGTGTAGATCCAGGTACCAGTACACAGTTCCGTGGCTAGGGGTCGTGTAGCTGCCTAGAGGAGACCGCAAGGTAATTCTGTCGCGTCCGCAGAATCCTACGTGTTACTTTCTATTCTAGTTTTAGACAGAGACATTGATGTATTATACGTTAATACCACACAAGAGGGGGGGTGATTTGTGTGGTGTCCAATTTTCGAGTGCAGTCTCTATAGAAGAACCTGGTTCTTTTTGGTGTTCCAAATTCTACTGTTTGCGGAAATGTAATTGCAGAAATTAAAGAACACATCAATTTTACGTGGAAAACACCTGGCTCAAAAGGTGAAAAAACCACGACCCACTTCGCAGTCTGATTTTCCCAAACTCTTCACTACAACTCTGAGCCAAACAACATTTACGAAATAAACTCTTTTGTAAACCTAAGGACTAGCTCTAATCCCTTTGTGGCAAACTAGCCTCTATCTAATTGCGACAAACTTCAACTTAACTCTATCTTGATCAACGTGTACCTATTAAAATTGCTTCTAATAAAGCTAAAATATACAATATTTAATCACCTACTACAAACTAACTAGACTCAAAAGATAACAGATGGACCTGGTTCTTCTAGCTGGTTCAAGTACCTTTTGTGTCGTACAAGGATTCTGCTTGCAAAATTTCTTTGGTAATTTTCCTTTCAGTTCTTGTTTCACTTCTGTCTTTGTGCGATCAATTCTTCAGCATGAATGCTTCAACAATTTATAGAATCCGTAGTTGAGATGTTGTTGTTCAGTTCTAGTGCAACTCTTCCTTGGTGGAAGTGTTTGTGTTCATCTCAACTTTCTCGATTGTTTTTGTCCTTGCTGAATTCGAACTCTTTCTTCTTATCACTTTCCAACTTTTCGCTTTAGGAGACAACCTCTTAGTTCATAGATAATTCACAGATCATGTTTATCTCCTGTGCATGTACGCTTCTTGTGCCAATGGGTCTGTTTGATAATGTTTGCCCTGATGGACCTGGTTCAACTGGGTAGGCATTTGTAAATCTTCAAAACCATGCAATGACTTGGTTCAACAAATTCCCCCTTTTTGATGATGACAAACTCTGTGCTCAGCCCTGTACATACTTCAATCCAACCTAGACACTTTGTAAAGTTTTTAAGCATTTATCATAGAGAGACCAGGTTCATTAGGTTATAAAATATCACAAAAATCTTTGAAGCACATATCTTCCCCCTTTTGGCATCATCAAAAAGTTGCAAAATGATAAACTTACCAGAGTCATGGCCATTGAGGCAACTGCAGGAGCAGAGCATGATTAATCATCAAAAGAAACCAATCAAATGTAAGCTATTTAAGAAACTGATACAGAATCAATAACCAAAAAGCAAATTCATGTATTAGATCATAAATCAAGCACCACACACAAAATGAATTAAACACAGTCGCAACCATGAGCAGAACAAAAAAAAAACATAACAAGATAAAATCCCAAACTGGGCATTGAAGGGGTTTTGGTGGCACTGGACTCCTAGGGCTGGGAAGGGGCAGATGAGGTTGTGGTCTTGGCTTGAAGAAGGGAGAGAATTTGTTGAAGAACACCCTCATTCTTCTTCTTCTCTTTGGCTAATTCAGTTCTGAGAGCATCCCGCTCAGCTTCAACCTCACTAAGGCGAGATTGCAATCGAAGGATCTCTGCATCCTTTATCTCACCTTTCTGCACAAGTGACCTGACCTTGCTGTTAACAGGCATTTTCCTAGATGAACCAGGTTCATTCTCAGTAACATTTACAATGTAGTCATAGGTCAACAATGTATTCTTCCTAAAATAATCCTTAGCAGTAGCCATCTCATCTTTTTTCATAGGAACCTTGATGTGGGCAAGCACAACAGTCAGAATAAATCCATACGGTATAGCATGCGCCTTTGCTCCATTCACAACTATGTCCAAGAGCTAGATGATAAAAGCAGGCCAATTGATCTGCTTACCCCTGTACAAGCATTCCATAAGAGTGAGGTCCATGTAGCTGGCAATGTGCCTTCGCTCTTGTCTTGGCAGCAGAAACTTGATCACAAACTCAAAGAACAATTTGTGCTGAGGTCGCATCTCGCTCTTGAATACTGCCCTAGGCTCAGGTTCTTAATCATTCTCCCACAAAAACCTGGTGATGTTGAGAGCTGAAGACATACCATCCAGATTAGACCATTTTTGCCTTGTATAGTCATCATAACCCTCAGCAGGGATATTCAGTATCTCCCCCAACTCCTTTGCATCAAATGAGATTTCAGCTCCATGACCTGGTAGTTACCCTGCTATAACGGCCTGGTCAGTCGTTACGTAGAACATGCATTATTTTCACTATTTTTTCCTTGTCGTAGCTTGTTTAGACTGTTCATGATGTGTTAGAGTTGGTTAGCTCGGTATCGGAGGGGTTATAGAAGGAATTTAGACACTTAGTCTCTAAAAGTAGCCTTAGAGTTGGAAAAGTCAACTGGGAGTTGACTTATTGGTAAACGACCTCGGAATGCAGATTTTATTGTTCGGATAGCTTCGTTAGGTGATTTGGGACTTAGGAGTGTGCTCGGAATGTTGTTGCGATGTCTGGTGTAGAATTAGGCTGGAATTGGCGAAAGTTAGTTTTTGGCGATTTTTGGTTGGCAATGGAAAATAAGCTATCGGGGTCGGAATGGAATTCCGACAGTTAGAACAGGTTTGTAATGTCATTTTGGATATGTCTGCAAAATTGCAGGTCAATCAGAGTTGTTTTGGGTAGTTTCAGCGTCGTTGGTGGAATTTAGAAAGTTGGAAGTTCATAGGCTTGAATTCGATGGGTTTTTGGAGTTTTGATGTTGTTTTTGATGTTTTGAAGGCTAGATTAAGTTTGGATGATCATTTAGGATGTGTTGGTATATTTGGTTGAGGTCCCGAGGGCCTCGGGTGATTTTTGGGTGGTCAACGGACTTAGTTCGGAATGAGGAATGCTGCAGATCTTTCAGGTGTTTTTCTCCTGGTTTTTCTTATGCGATCGCGTAGGTATTCCTACAATCGCGTAGGCTTAGCTGAGTGGGGGTTGAAATTTGTTCTCCGCGATCGCGTTGGTGTAGGAGGTTGTTCTCTGCGATCGCTTGGTTAGGGTCGCGATCGCGTGGGCTGAGGAGAGTGTGCAGTGCGATCGCGTGGAGGAGTCTGCGATAGCGTAAGGTAAAGGGCGCATGAGGCTAGGGGCCACTGGTTCTCCGCGATCGCGTAGTGGATGATACGATCGCAGAAGGTTGTGGGGTGTAGGTTCACGATTGCGTGGCATATTCCGCGATCGCGTAGGGTCACTGAGGAGCCGTTAGATTTTATTCTCCGCGAACGCGACTGGATGTCCGCGATCGCATAGAAGGAATCACTAGGCAAAAAAGTTTAAGTTCAAAAATGAGAGTTTTTATCCATATTTCAAAACACCATTAGAGAGCTCGGGAGAAGGAGGTTTTTGGAGAGATATTCAGTGGGAATCTTGTGGTAAGTGTTCTTCAATCACTTTTACTCTAATTTCATGAATTAGTATTGATTTTTACCATGTAAATATAAGAATCAAAGTGGAAATTGGGAAGAAAAGTTTGGAAATTCTTTTGATGATTTGAGTGGGCATTTGAGGCCGGATTTTGACAAATTTGATATGGGTAGACTGGGGGAAAGACAAGGATTCCAGTTTTATAAAGTTTATCGAATTCCGAGACGTGGGCCTGGGGGTCGAGTTTTGACCAATTTCGGGATTTTTGAGTATTTTTGATAACTTTCGATTGGGCTTCATTCCTTAGCATATTATAATGGATAAATCTAATTTTTGGTAGATTTGGAGCACTCGAAGGCCGAATTTAGAGTTAAGGGCACTGCGGAGTAGTATTTTAGCCGGTTTTGAGGTAAGTAACGTTTCCAAACTTGGAATTGAGGGTTCGAAACCCCAAATTATCTGATAATTGATGTTAATTAAGGTGACGCACGTGCCAAGTGATGGGCATGCAGGCGTACACCGGATATTTGTGGCCTGGCTCATTCCATGACACTGCCTAATGGTCAATCCAGACTGATAATTTTTCTGTGAAGGTTGCATTTACCTTGAACATATTAGAAATCATGTTAAGTATAAATGTTAAGGCTTCACACCGATATGTTCAGACCGGAACGGTCGATTGTTGTTGTCTCTATCTACGATTATTTGCTTTTATGTACTCAGTCTTGTTATAACATATGTTTCATGACTCCGTCTCAGAAGTTGCTAGTTTATTTCTATATTATCATTGTTTTGGGCTGATTGTCATTGTGAGTGAGACTGGAAGGTATTGACTGAGTAAGGCTTGGAGCCTGGTTTTGAGACAGTTATGTGGTCGGACTGCATACCGCAGTGATCCCTAAATCATGCCTTCGTTGGCTTGATATAGCGCTTGGGCTTACAGGAGCCCCTCTGGAGTCTTTACACCCCCAGTGAGCGCACAAATATTGAGGGATAGATTTTCCCTGGGCATGGATCTTGCCCAAAGCTATTGATATATATTGAGGGATGGATTTCCCTGGACATGGATCTTGTCTGAGTGATATGTTCCAGAGATAGATCTTCTCCGTGGGGCTGGACTGGCCTTTTCCTCAGTACTCGGTGACTACGTCACTTGGGTTTATGCATAATCCGGGATGGACCTTCCCTGGGTCTGAAGGCCAATTCCAGTACTGAGTGGACTTCCTTGTGAGAGTAGGGATACTGTGTACATCTAATTTCTTATTCTTTATGATCATATGTTGGTATGTTGAGTTTACAGACATAGTTTGGTGCATCGTTCTTATTATTCTGCCATATTACTGTCATGTTCAGGATGTATATTGTTGTTCATAAACATCGGAGGTTTAGTCTGTCACTACCTCTCAGCCTATAGTTTGGTTTCGTTACTACTGAGTTGGTGTACTCATGTTACCCCCTGCATCTTGTGTGTAGATCCAGGTACACCGGGACTTGGCTCTGGTCATTGAGTAGCGACATTTTCCATCGGAGTTGTCGAGGTAGCAGCTGGCGTCCGTGATCTCATCATCTCTTTCCTATTCTACCCGTTGTTATTTATTTTTCAGACTATGTTGGTCATTCCTCTTTTAGTTACATTATGTATTAGAAGCTCACGACTGTGTGACACTGGATCCGGGATTGTAGGATTTGAGTTTTGTGTCATAAGTTGCATCAACTTCAGATTTCTTATTGTTATTATCTCCAGACTTATTAAAAATTGTATTTCACTGGTAACTGGACCTAGTTTAGATATAAATGGGTGGCTGGTCTGGTACCTCAACAGGCGCCATCACGACTCCGGAAAATGGGTCGTGACAAGTTGGTATCAGAGCTCTAGGTTGAATAGGTCTCACAAGTCATGAGCAGGTTTAGTAGAGTCTTGCGGATCGGTACGGAGACGTCTGTACTTTTCTTCGAGAGGCTATAGAACCCTTAGGAAAATTCCATATTTTTGAATTATGTCGTGCGACTCTGCTGAAATATGGAACTAAACTTCTGTTGTTTTCATACTCTCACAGATGGTGAGGACTCGCGCTACCGATAATGGTGATCAGACACCAGCAGGACCATCTAGAGGTCGAGGCCGTGGTCGAGGCCGTGGCAGAGGGAGGGGTGTAGCCCGCTCACCAGTCGGGGCATCACTTGTGGACCCTCCCATTGCTCAGGATCAGGTCCCCACAACTGAGACTCCAGCGGGGCAGGCTGAGGCACCAGCAGTGCCCATTATGATACCGGTTCTTCAGGAGACCCTAGCCCAGATTTTGACGGTGTGCACCAGCTTGGCACATGTCGTCGCTATGTCCACTACTGCCACTTCTTCTCAGGCCGGGGGAGGCATTCAGACTCTAGATTCCCGGACACCTGAGCAGGTCACCCAGGGACTTCAGACACCTGGGGCAGTTCCAGTGCAGCCGATTGCTCCGGTACAGGATTATGTGGTCCTAGCGTTGGCTGATGATAAGCAGCGCATGTTGGAAAGGTTCAGCAGACTCCAGCCTCCGACTTTTAGTGGTACAGAGGGAGAGGATGCCCAGGCCTTCTTGGACAAGTTTCAGAGGATACTACGCACATCAGGGAAATTAGAGGTCAGCGGGGTCCCATTTACTACCTTCCAGTTTTCAGGAGCTGCACTTGCTTGGTGGGAGGCCTATGAGAGGCGTAGACCCGCTGATGCAGCGCCCCTTACATGGAACTAGTTCTCCATTCTCATTTTGAAGAAGTATATACCGCAGTCCCGTAGAAAGGAGTTGTGCAGAGAGTTAGAGCAGTTGCGTTAGGGATACATGACCGTGACGCAATATGAGACTCTGAGTTAGCCCCTCATGCCATCTGGCTAGTTCCCATAGACAGAGACAAGATTCGGAGGTTTATTGATGGTCTCACTTACCAGCTACAGATTTTTCTGACCAAGGAGAGGGTATCTGGCGCTTCTTTTAAGGAGGTAGTTGACATAGCCAGGGAGATTGAGTCTGTGCGCCACCAGGAGCGTGTTGAGAGGGAGGCCGGGAGGCCTCGAGGATCTGGTAGTTATGGTGGTGTTCACTCGGGAGGTCAGTCTCAGCATAGCAGAGGCCGTCCATTCAGGCCTCATCAGCCAGCTCGTCCAGTTTACAGTGGTGCTTCATCAGGATACGGTCCTCGTAGCTCCCATCCGGGCCGTTCATTGTTCAGTGCACTTCCAGCCCAGAGCTCATCCCCGCCACCATCAGTTCAGGGTTCTTCAGCACATGGCTCTTCTAGCAGCTACTCTGGTTCTAGGGGTTCCCTTCAGTCCCCACCGTCATTTGCTGAGAGGGGTTGCTTCGAGTGTGGGGATACGGGTCACATCAAGAGGTATTGTCCCCGCCTTTCTAGTAGTTCATTTCAGCACAGGAGCCAGCCTCCAGCTTCAGCACCAGTGTCTACACCACCCGCTCAGGCAGCCAGGGGTGGAGGTCAGTCAGTCAGAGGCCGCCCTAGAGGGGGAGGTCGATCAGGTGGAGGACATGCCCATTTCTATGCACTTCCAGCCCGACCAGATGCCATAGCTTCAGATGCAGTGATTACAGGTATTATCTCAGTCTGCCACCGAGATGCTTCGGTATTATTTGATCCTGGTTCCACGTATTCATATGTTTCATCATACTTCGCACATTTCTTGGATACGCCACATGAGTCTTTGATTTCATTTGTTCATGTGTCGACTCTGGTGGGGGATACTATTATGGTGGACCGGGTGTACTGGTCCTGTGTTATATCTATTGGGGGTCTGGAGACCTAGGCAGATCTATTATTTCTTAACATGGTTGACTTCGATGTGATTTTGGGCATGGATTGGCTATCTCTATCCCATGTTGTTCTTGAGTGTCACGCCAAGACCGTGACCTTAGCTATGCTTGGATTGCCAAGGATTGAGTGGAGAGGTTCGGTGGAGTATGTGCCTAGTAGGGTGATTTCCTTTTTGAAGGATGAGCGTATGATTGGGAAGGGATATGTGTCTTATCTGGACTTTGTGAGGGATGTTAGTGGCGAGACTCTTTCTATTGATTATGTCCCTGTGGTCCGTGAGTTCCCGGATGTTTTCCCTGCAGACCTGCCAGGCATGCCACCTGACAGGGACATTGATTTTGGTATTGACTTGTTACCAGACATCCAACCTATCTCTATCCCACCTTACCACATGGCCCCAGCAGAGTTGAAAGAATTGAAAGAGAAGCTTCAGGAACTCCTAGATAAGGGGTTCATTTGGCCTAGTGTGTCACCTTGGGGTACACCGGTGTTGTTCGTGAAGAAGAAGGATGGGTCTATGCGCATGTGTATTGACTATAGGCAGCTGAACAAGGTTACAGTGAAGAACCGATATCCTTTTCCTCGTATTGATGACTTTGTTGATCAGCTTCAGGGAGCTAGGGTGTTCTCCAAGATTGACTTGAGGTTTGGGTACCATCAGCTGAAGATTCGGGATTCTAATATTCCGAAGACTACTTTCAGGACCAGATTTAGTCATTACGAGTTTTTGGTTATGTTATTTGGGCTGACCAATGCCCCAACCGCGTTCATGCATTTGATGAACAACGTGTTTCAACCTTACCTTGATTCATTCGTCATTGTGTTCATTGATGACATCCTCGTGTATTCTTGTAGCCAGGAGGAGCACGCTCAGCATTTGAGGGTTGTGTTGCAGAGATTGAGGGAGAAGAAGCTTTATGCAAAGTTCTCCAAGTGTGAGTTTTGGCTTGGTTCAGTAGCTTTCTTGGGACAGGTGGTGTCTAGTGAGGGTATTCAGGTGGATCCAAAAGAGATCGAGGCGGTGCAGAGTTGGCCCAGACCATCCTTAGCTACAGAGATTAGGAGTTTCCTTGGGTTGGCGGGTTATTACCGTCGTTTTGTGGAGGGATTTTCTTCTATTGCTTCACCACTGACCAGATTGACCCAGAAGGGTGTTCCATTCAGATGGTCTGATGAGTGTGAGGAGAGCTTTCA
Source organism: Nicotiana undulata (assembly GCA_005239495.1). NCBI lineage: Eukaryota > Viridiplantae > Streptophyta > Magnoliopsida > Solanales > Solanaceae > Nicotiana > Nicotiana undulata. Next base: position 1,358 of record MDKH01071726.1, on the reverse strand, counting down.
GAAGCTCAAGTCAGCATTGACTACAACTCCGGTATTGGTCTTGCCTACTGGTTCGGGTTCTTACACAGTCTATTGTGATGCTTCTAGAGTTGGCTTGAGAGCGGTTATGATGCAGGACGGTAGGGTGATTGACTATGCGTCCAGACAGTTTAAGGTGCACAAGAAGACTTATCCAGTGCACGATCTTGAGCTAGCTTCCATTATTCATGCTTTGAAGATTTGGCATCACTATTTGTATGGGGTGCAGTGTGAGATTTTCACTAACCATCGTAGCTTGCACTATCTGCTGAAGCAGAAGGATCTGAATTTACGTCAGAGGAGATGGTTGGAGCTTCTCAAGGATTATGACCTCACCATTTTATATCATCCGGGGAAGGCCAATGTAGTGGCCGCCTAAGTCGCCGAAGGGAGTTTGGGGAGTCTAGCCTATCTTTCAGCAGCAGAGCGACCCTTGGAACGTGATGTTCAGGCCTTAGCAGGGCATCTAGTGAGGTTGGATTTGTCAGAGCCTCCTCGGATATTGGCCAGCATGGCTTCCCGGTCTTCTCTTTATGATCAGATTAGAGCTCGCCAGTATGATGACCGGCACTTGTTAGTTCTTCAGGACAGGGTCCCTTGAGGTGATGCCAGAGATGTGACTATTGGTGATGACAGTGTTATGAAGATGCAGGGCCAATTGATGAGTGGCGATTTCACCACTCATTTTGGCCTCTTTTCAGTAGATTTTGTGTTACTCAATGGATATTTGAGGTTACTATCAGTGTATAATTGCTCTATTTGCAGGAAAATGATGCCATGAAGTGGTTAAGGTCAAATTGGAGTGAAATTGAGCAAAAGAGAGTAAAGAAGAGAAAACAGGAGGACAAAGGCCGAATGTGATCGCATATGCAACATGCGAATCGCATCTCGAGCCTAGATATCGCATACCGCAACAGAAAGTTGAGCCCATTTTAATGAGTGAAATGCGGTTAAATATGCGACCGCATATTTCAAATGCGGTTCGCATTTGAGTCGCATCACCATCTGACGCCTGAAGCTACATTGTAAATGCGACGCACGAATGCGATCGCACATCACTAATACGGACCGCATCTCTCAAATGCGACGAACCTCCGGGACCTAGGGTTTTGATGTGCGATGGAGAAAGTGAAGATGCGAATCGCATTCCTGTTATGCGACAGGAATGCGATCGCATATCAGCTCGACATGGGTGTTTTTGTCCACTTTTCACTCGAATTTTTGGCCCTCTATAGAAAGCATACCTTGGCAACATCTTAGGCATCCATTAGAGATCGATCTTTGGACATTTTCTTCAGTTTTATAAATATATTTTGAGTAGAGAAGAACAAGTTTTGAAG
>ML269991.1:76365-108022 GCA_005239495.1 Nicotiana undulata | reverse complement strand
TCCGGATGACCTGAAATTTTGCGGGCAAGTCCAAAATGACATAACGAGGCTACAACAACTCTCGGAATCCCATTCCGACTCTCGGATCAAAATCTCGCCTATCAACCGGAATTCGCCGAAATACTAACTTCGCCAATTCAAGCCTAATTCTACACCGGGCATCCTAAAAATATTCTGAACACACTCCTAAGTCTCAATTCACCTAACGAAGCTATCCGAACCATAAACCCCGCATTCCGAGGTCGTTTACAAATAAGTCAACTTCGGGTTGACTTTTCTAACTCTAAAGCTCTTGTTAGAGACTAAGTGTCTCAATCCACTCTATTTTCACTCTGAACCCGAACTAACCAACCCCAACACTTCATGGACAGTCTAACCGAGCTACTACAAGATAGAAATAAGGGAATAGATGCGTATACCGCGTAATGACGGACCGAGTCGTTACAAATTACCTATTCAATCCTGAACCACCGCACACCGCGATCTCTGATAGTCGCTTTTTCAATACTATTTCATAATACTCTGATTCAATGCAATCGAAGAAATCATAGCACCGACGAACTCAACACATTCTATTCAATCAAAGACGACGATACCACATCACAGATGAAGATTCCACCTCACTTGAAAACACCAAGTCTTATTACTTTATCAACCCAAACTTGAACATTTATAGTTCAATTGCCCTTCTTGCGCTGGAAATAAAATACTGAAATCTCGGAATCAAGCTCTGAGAAGACCTCATTTTAAGTCATTCATTGCCCCGACATATGGGCAAGCATCCTACCATCGCATCGATACCGTGTGGTAACCAATCGTCAACATCATAGAAAATCTGCGCATAGCCTCAAAGCTCTCAGAAGCACAACTACTGAGCTGTAACAATATAACATCCTTCCGCAGAGCTACGACAATAGCCCAACCACTATGCAGGGAGAAACATCCCGCACCTCATTTGTAGTACCATTACAATTCCTCCATTTACCAGTTTATAGCAAGCGCTTTGCGACGCGTAAGATTGAGTAGGAGGGAACCTAGGCATAAGCCTCAAAGGAATCAAATCGCACGATAAGGAATCAAGAAGGGAAGTTCTCCTTACAACCTTGTAGCCTCTCGAAGATAAGTACAGACGTCTCCGTATTGATCCGCAAGACACTACTAGACTTGCTCTTGACTCGTGAGACCTAAGGGAACCTAGTGCTCTGATACCACGTTGTGACGACCCAAAGTCCATTAAGGTCGTGATGGCGCCGGACACCACTGAAGCCAATACTAAATAGTTAATTAAAATTTTCTATTTTTTTTTGAAATCGTTAATTTTCATTTCATTTTATAATGATCAATAAAATTTACTGAGTAAATAACGAGGTTTTAACAATTCAATTAACAAATACATCCCAAAATCATCCCAGAACCCACTGTCACAAGTGCATGAGCAAATTTATAGGAAGTATACATGTAATACAATATTTTTCCGGGATAAAAACTGGACAAGGAAATAAAAATACAATACAATACATCCGAGGGAGACTCTGCCGGCTGCGGGTCGTCTCGAGAGGAGCAGCTCGCATAAATCCCCATCAACCAGGCCACTGCGTCAAGCTAGGCCACCAGTTATGCAAGTGTCTGTGGAACAAAAATGCACAGCAAGTGTAGTATGAGTATGAAAACAACGTGTACTCAGTAAGTATCCCGCCTAACCTCGAAAAGGTAGTGATGAGAGGTCAACTTTGACAATTACAAAAGGTCGAAAAATCCCAAATTTCCACAAATTTTCATGTCTAATCCATGTATAATCCAAGTATTTAACTCAAAATGGGAAGAAATCACTTACCTTATGGAAGATGCTGAAATGCCACTCCAAATTTGCTCCAAAATCTCCTTCCATGGAAGAAATGAAGTGCAAATGAGCCAAGACCTCAGTTTAAAATAACACACTGCCCAGCCCCGACCTTCACACCTGCGGCCTCCAGCCTCGCACCTGCGCGCCCACAGGTGCGCCCAAGCATCCACACCTGCGACTTCCCCAGCTCCAGCCAAATCTCGCACTTGCGGCCCTCATTTGCGCAGGTGCGAAAACACGAGACACCAGATGCTTCAACCCTTCTTCAAACTCCAAATTCGATCCTATAACCACATAGAAACCACCCGAGGCCCCCGGGACTCCGTCCAATCACACCAACCTGTTCCAAAACATGATGCGGACCTGCTCGAGGCCTCAAATCACATTAAATAACATTGAAACAATGGATCGCAACTCAATTCAATCTTTATGAACTTCAAAATTTCTAACTTCTACATTCGATGCCGAAACCTATCAAATCACGTCCGATTGACCCCAAATTTTGCACACAAGTCACATTTAACATTACGGACCTTCTCCAACTTTCGGAATTAGAATATGACCCTGATATCAAAATTTCCACTTCCGGTCCAACTTCTCAAAAACCTTTAAATTTCTAGCTTTAGCCAAATAACTCCAAAACGACCTACGGACCTACGAATTTACTTCCGATCACGCTCCCAATACCAGATTCACCATACAGAGATATTCCCAGACTCGGAATCCCAAATGGACATCAATAACACTGGAATGCCCTTCAACCAAAACCTATGAAGTTCTTCTAAAATGCTAACTTCCACAATGTGCACTGAAATGCTCTCGGGTCATCCAAAACCCGATCTGAACATACGCCCAAGTCCGAAATCATCATACGAACCTGCTAGAACCTTCAAATCCTGATTCCGAGGTCGTTTACTCAAAAATCTAATCTCAGTCGATTCTTCCAACCCAAGGCTTCCGTAATGAGAATTTTCTTTCCAAACTGACTCCGAACTTCCCTAAATTCAATTCCGACCACACCTACAAGTCGTAATACCTAAAATAAAGCTGCTCAGGGCCTTAATCCGACGCAAGCTTGAGATCAAAATGACCGGTCGGGTTGTTATACTTACTAATGATTCTGGGTTTAAAATTGTGACATACTACTAGCCTGAAATGCCCAGATCCATGCTGAATAAAATCAGTAGGCAAACAAATAGGTATTAATGCTCGCTTTAATAAAATTGTTTTTACATTCTATATCTTCTCACATAGGTATCCTTCCTATAGGATTCTAAAGTTAACAAAGTTTGCTGACCCAAATGCGTGCTTTTGTTGCTTACATGTGGAGGTCAATGTGAGCCCATACTTGCTCTTTATTTGAAAGTCCTATTTGTTTTTGTTTGTCGCCTGGATTTCACATTTTTAAGTAACATAGATTGGTCTAGAACCATCCCAAAAAGAGGTCCTAATACCTCCAGGGCCATAGGTAAGAGACGGGTAGTGCACGCATAACGAACGAGCTAGAAACTACTAGAGCGCCTAGGTAAAAACTTAAAGATAGTAATTAGGTTGTACGAAGATGATAGCCCGTGTGCTAATGCTATGAGTAACACCCCGACTTGAGGGAGTTACAAAGTATTGCATGGAATGATCCTATAGGCTAAAAAACTTAAGACCCCCTCCTTATACTCTTGTTAAAATATATGTAATATAGTGCTTGTCCAAATTTTTTTCTCCCTTTTCTTTAGACTAATTCGATTAATTTAAGTTTGGTCGGGACCCACCGTTATGAATCTCGAGGGGTGCCTAACACCTTCTCCTCAAGGTAATTTGAGCCCTTACCCGATCTCTGGTGATGTAAGTTGGTTCTATGAGTTAATTACTCTAGGTGCCATAACGCACCTTAATCCGTTAGGTGGCGACTCTTCCGATTCCTTACCCAATCCCAAAAAGAAGGAGTTGTTCCAAAAATGTCGAAACTCGATTTCGCGAGGAAAAAGGGGCGCGACATGCCCCCCATCGGACCCGCCTCGGTTGCCCTCTTCATCATCGAAAGAGGCAAGCTACCTGGCTTCGTCTTCAAGCTCTTTGGCCCGAGCAATTTCCTCGGAAAGGTCAAAACCTCGAGCATGAATTTCCTCGAGGGTTTACCTCCGGGATTGGCACTTTGCCAAATCATTGCTCCACTGCTCCCGGTCGGAAGCCTCCCTTAGCAGCCACAACATCAACCTGGTACATAGAAATGGACTTGTCCGCCATGACCTTGGTCTTTTCTATCTCCGCCTTGGCCTCAGCAAGCTCGGCTTCAAGTTCCTCGACCCTCTTGGACCGGGCCAACCTTTTCTCAAGCTTCGATGTTTGGCCTCAGCTGAGGATAGTTTGGCCAAAGATGACTCCTTTTTCACAGCTAGGCAGTCCATCTCCCTTTCCACTAATCACAATCGGCCTTGACATGATCGACCTCTGCTCGGATCAGCTCGATCCTTTCTACCTTCTGCTACAGCTGAGATAGCGAAGTATTAGCTTCCACGGTCGGGTTGATTCCATACTTTATCAGAAGGATGGTTACCTGCTTATCTAATTCGGCCTCTTCTTCACGAGCCTTGGCCAGGTCCGCTTGAAGGTTTTTATGACCTCGTCCTTTTGGCCACAAAGTATCTTCAGAGAGTTTCTCTCTTCCGAGACCTTCTGGAGTTCGGTCTCACACTGAATAAGGTCAGCTTGGAACTTAGCATAGGCGTATATAAGGAAGAAAGTACAAGTTAGATTTATAAAGAAAAAGGCGAAGGAAAATAACCAACATCGGCTGATACTTACTCAAGAAAAGAGACGTTGGGATTCCGCCATAAGGATCAAAACATCGCTGATGTCGGAGGCATCATCGACCCCAACAAAGCAATCCCAGAAAGGATCACCTACGCTAGAGCCTCCGCCAATCTCGGGAGTCTTCAACCCTCGGGCCTCCCTTATTGCCTCTTCGGAAAAGACCGGCAGCGAAGGTAGTTGACCTGTTATCATGGCCCTGAGCGAGTCGCTAGGGGTGCTCTGACTGATTTTTTGAGTTCCAAAATCGGACCCGCCCGGTGTAGAAGATGTTGTTCGATAAACAACTCAACCTCTGGAGACTCGGTATTCATGCCCAAATTTTTCTTCAAAGCCTCCTCGATACGAGGCTCAGTTGCAACATGCAATAGCTCGGAAGGTGTGGCAATTTTGACGGCCTTCCTGGGACGGACCATCAGCGCCGAAGTATCTTATTCTTCTTCCTCGTCTTTATCTCTCAGTTTTTTGACCCTGTCCGCCGAAAGAGCGACTATTTTTCTCCTGACCCTTTGAGGTTTGGGCTTGAGTACCTCAGACTGCAAGGCACTTTTTCTCTTCTTATCCTTTTCTGGCTTCAGAGTTGGGGACTTAGCTTCTCCTCCTTCACTTGAAGGCCTACGAATGGTATCCTTGGTCAAGCCCGCATGAAGGAAAATTAGTAATGAACGAAGCATGAAGTTACTTCAGAATACATAAGGAGAGACCCTTACCATGGTTCTTGGCCTCCCACTTTCCCTTTGCCAAATCCCGCCATGCCCGTTCGGCGTGAGTAGAAGTAGAGGCCAGCTTTCGGACCCAATCTTCGAGATCGAGCACCGCTTGAGGCATCCAAGGGGCGACTGCATATCGAAGCAAAATATTAGGCAAAGTTAAAATAAATACAAAAATCGAGATATGAAGAATCACTTACGATCGAGGTTCCATTCCTCAGGGAACGACATCTTCTCCTTCGGTATTATATCACAAGTCCTCACCCGTATGAATTGTCTCATCCAACCTCGATCCTTATCCTCGTCGATGCTCGAGAATAAGGCCTTTGTTGCCTGGCATTAAAGCTTAATTAGCCCTCGATAAAGTCGAGGTCGGTACAACCTTATAAGGTGGTTCAGAGTGAACTCCACCCCCCGGCCTCGTTGGAGAAAAAATTGCAGCATGATTACTTTGCGCCATAATGAAGGGTGGATCTGGCCGAGGGTAACTTCGTGCCTTCTGCAGAAGTCCAGAATCACGGGGTCGATGGGACCCAGTGTGAAGGGGTAAGTGTAAACACTTAAGAACCCCTTCACATGTGTAATGATGCTCTCTTCAGGGGCACGAATGCGCACCACTACCTCATAACCCCATTTGCAATCCTTCTTCATGGCCTCGATGTGGCTCTTCGTAATCGAACACATGTACATCGACACATGTTCGCATCGGCCTAGTACCGATGAGGGGTTCTCGACTTTGAAGTCGGATTTTAGAACGCATGGGTAAGGAACATACTCATGGGGGGCGGGTTCTACCGGCGTTTTATCACCGGTCGGTCGGGAAGAGGAAGATGAGGATGAAGCCTTTTCTTTCTGCAGCACAGAGGTTTTCGCCATTTGTGTAAGCGGAGAAAGTCGAAGATAGGTATAAAATTGGTGGCTCTGATGAGAACAACGGCAACGTAACAGGCGACGATAAAAGAAAGATGAGAAGGGTTAGAAAGCTGAGAGTTTTAATCAAAGCAAAAGTAAAGTTTGATCCAATATAGAAGGTGATATTTATAGGCTTGTGGCGAGGGTTCGGTGGCACTAGTGGCCGACCCTGACTGACATGCATTGATTTGGGGAACTGAACCGACAGGACGTTTCGGTCACATCCATCGCTTACGTCATGAGGACGACGTCACAATCGAGATATCGGGGAATCGAAGAAGCTCAGATCGTTTCTTACCATTTTATTCTAAGAAACGCGGGAACTATCTGTATACAGTTAAAATCAAGTATGCCCGATTTTATAGGCTCGAGAGATTGCCTCGATAATAAGTTCATAATGTACCAAGCTTGAGTTCGAAGACATGGAGATCAAAGTACTCGTTGTGAATCGAGACCAAGCATGATTGACGTCGAATAACGGAATAGCGAGATATCAGTAATCCACCTTAGATCTCGGCGGAAATCTCGGAAAGTAATTGAAATGCTAACGGTTATTAACATCAACCATGGGATTTACTTCCAAAATGAGAATTGTACTTTATTTAGGATTCCTCTACTATATAAAGAGGAACCATGTTCATTTGTAACCACCATACACATTCACTGAGAAATAATAAATGTTGCTCCTTACTTGCTTACATTTTACTACTGTTCTTAACATCTGATCTCGAGCATTTTCCTAATCGAAGTCGATATATTGCTATAATACTGGTTTGATTTATTTTTACCGTTCAATTCATTTATTTAATTCGTCATTTATCAATTGGTATTGAATCATATCACGTATCCTTAAAACCACAGTACAAGTTTAATTGTTACTCGTATTTCGAGGTGAACAAAATTATCTCTTACTAATTTAATAATAATAATACTATGTGCAATTAAAGATTTTATTATTTAATAATGTTATATTAAAAATGACGAGTATGAAAAAAATGACAAACACCAGTTTTTTGTGTGTGTATACATAATAAAAATAATGTAAGGTTAGATTAGGCAATTTCCCCCGCTATATTTTGTTATCTCGCGTACCTTCTTGATACTTTCGTTTCCTTTAGTTTTTCTCTTTTCGAGGTTACTTGTTTAGATTAAGAAAATGACGAGTGAAGTTCGATCTACTAGTAAAGCATCTCGATCGCTAAGAAATTTGAGTGAGGTGGAGGAAGAGGAACACTATTGATCCTCGAGGTTTATAAAGCAAGACAAAAAAACATAAATTTTCGCATAATTTAATGTCTTTATTATTTAATATCATTAACCAAACCAGAAGTTCTGTCAAATCAAACATAGTATTCTTTTATGCCAAGATCGTTTTTCATTCCTTCCATCGAAACAACCAAATGCATAGAGAAAAAATTCAAAAAGAAACATCAAGGACTGATAATTAAGGTTGAAGCTGAGAGAAAAAGAATAAAGACGACAAAAGACTTACGTCATAATGATTTATGGCATGTTGAATATCTTCTTCGTAACAAGATTTTTAATACCTTAGGTCGTCTGGTACAATATTCGTTCGATACTCTATGGGGTGGGTTAGCTATCACACCTTCCCTTTTAGCGTAATTATCCCAAAATTAGTTTATACCTGTAACTAAATATAGAATAAATCAATCCCAAATTCTATGATCCTTATCCCATGTACCAAACGATCCCTAATGGATTTGAGCATTAGCAGGAAAAAAACATAAATGAAACAATAAATGGATTTAGCAAGAAGGTAAAGAAACATAGTTAGAGGGAAAAAATTAAAATACATCATTTTCGTATAGAAAAATGTACAAGTCTTGCCCTCTTTTTGCAGTCTACTTGTGTTTTAATCTATCCACAGGACTTGAGACCTCTTCGAGTGCTGTAGTATGCAAGTTACCAATATACTGTAAAAGAGTCAAAGACCTAACATAAATCAACTCTATGAAAGTTGAATTTCTTTAATAAGAGTTTCGAGCATTGCAAGTTTTTTCCTTCTAAAAGGAACAAACCATTCACAGCACAAAACGATCTCACAATGACATCATATACTATGACATTTCGACCCAAATGTAAATAAAACAAAACGGATCCTTTCTGCTCCAACAAAACAGAAACAGTGAGTACTCTAATAGACTAATACATACACAACATAACATCTGTCTCTTTTCTCGCAGAATCATCAATGCTGATATAGGACGAAGCTTTTCGTAGAATTGTAGCATCACAACATAAACATGTTTACTTTCCACAATTGAACCCCTTGCAAACTGAGAGGATGATGATGAGGATCAAAGCAATCAGGATACCTAACACTATCAGCTTGATCTTCATGTTTTGCAGCCACATTTTCCTCCGGATTTGGGTTCCAGTATTCCTGAAGTCTTGTGCCTGTTACAATCAAAGAAGACCGCTGGAATTGGTGATTGCTTATATACAGATAACACAAACTTTGCTTTGGGGCAAAAAGAAAACTTGGTACAACAGTCGGTTGAGCTCTGTACTGTGGCTGGTTTAATAATGTTGGTTAACTATAACAAAGTTGGAAGTCTATCACACAAAAGTTGGAGGGAAGAACAACAATAAAAGTTATTCCTATTTTTATGAAAAAAGTAGTCAAACCTTGACAACAAAACTTTCTTTAGGGGAAAAGTCGACAGCAAATGTTATATTGAACAGATCAAAATTGACAAGGATACATATCATAATATCTTTAGTTGTCACATGGATATTGCCATGCATCAGATTAGTAGCTACCTATACAGCACCAGAACACATCTCACTACAACATAAAGAAGGGGCAAGCAAAATGGTAATCTTCTTTTACTTCTTTTGTGTAGGTTGAGGAAGATATGAATGCCAGTGCCTCCAATGTCATAGGGTTATGGAAAAGACAGACTAAATATGATGTAAGCAGAAAAACAAGAACAAAGATGGAAGATAGGCAGGCAACAATACTATGGATAAAGTTAGAACACCAGGCAACGCATAAAGCAAGTGCCTGATGAGCCCCACCATCAATGAAGTTAGCACCCAACCCAGAATGAGCTGAACGACATCCAAAAGCAAGTTGGTTATACACTTGTAGCTCACTTGCAAACCACAGATTAACATTAGGTACATGTAACCTCAAGTTAAAATGCTAAAAAAAAAAAAAAAAAAAAAAGTTCCGATTGAGGTTCTATCCTATGGGTCCATATGAAGATTGAACACCAACAAGAGTCAATCCCATTCCCAATGTGTAGGAGAACTGAACCAGCATGGCGGTAAGATAACACAGAAAGCAAACAGTAAAACAAAAGAAGCATTTAAATGTAAGATTGATAACCTGGTGATGAAGGTTCTCCGTCTTATCCACAAGAAGCTCTATCTTTTCTCCACGATCAAGAACCTATAATTTCAAACAAAGATAACATACCACATCAACTCTCCATGATGTCGACCAGCAGAGTGAAAAGCATAACATATGGAAGAATGAAAGATTTTGAAATGAAAAGGCAATACAAGCAAATCACAATAATCATTTCTAATAAGGAACTTATGGATATTAATAATGGTTAATTATTTTTCTTATGTAGAACCGCTCTCCAAACAATCGGACATATACTTAATGTAGTGCAGTGGAGTACATCAACAGCCGGTCCAGAGGCGGAGCCAGGATTTGAAGTTTATGGATTCGGGATATTAGTATGTTTAAGTTACTGGGTTCCAAATTGATAATTTGTTCATATTTAATGGATTTCTTAAGACAAATACATAGTTTGGACCAAAGCTACTGGGTTCGACCGAACCCGTGTCTCGCACCCCTGGCAGCCACTACCCTTAAACTCCAAGCTAGTTAGGGTTGGCTATATATCCTCATTATCCATTCCACTCCATTTGGAGTGTTAGTGGAATGATCAAAGAAATTAACAAATTTAGCTCTAGGATTCTAGAGTTAGGAGGGAAAACATGGCAAGTTTATCCTCAGAATTTTTATGAGAAATCACATAGTTACTCCGGGGATATGGGACCACAACAAGCGAATAGAGTGGCTGATGCGTTGGCTAATTATGCAGCTCATGATCAACAAGATTCTTATTTCTTATTACTCTGTTGTAAACTCTCTTCCCCAAGATAATAAGAATCTGCTCAGTTTTTTGATATGTTAGGAATTCCTAGTAGATTTCATTGTGCAGTTTATTAAATTGCAGTGAGGAGACTCTTCACCTCACTCAATTTTTGACATTATAAAATAGCCTACCTAGAATCCGAGGTTGGATCTAGGTGATTTTCGGGGAAAAACCTTATACCCTGTTATTTGAGTTGTCCAGAACCATAAACAAACTACAAATGTGACAATTTCAGAACTGAGATCAAAGGATAGTGAAGGACAACTACCTCTTCATTTATTCAAATAAGAGCCCCTTTTATCACCCCCTTAATCATACCCTTTTCTCTCTTGTTTCGTCTAGGTTACACAATTTAAACTAAACAACGAAGGATACAGGCTTCAAATACTCTAACAGGTCCTCTGGTCTGGTGAGCAGGCAGCTTTAGAATAGCATACGTGCAGAAAACTGCTAGTTAAAAAAAAAAAAGACAGTCCTTCATCATATTCGAACTATTTGCCTTGATGTTTCTCTAATGTACGGAACCTCTCCAAGGTCCAAATGATTCTTAAATTCCATTGTCCAATGGCCCCAATCTCCCATTAAATGCATGGATGGTTTTGTCTTGTATTATTTCATGTCATTATTACACAGAATGAGCAGACATGGAATGTCAAGCTATCATGTAAAACGTTAAACTACCTACCAGACACTAGGGTGAGCAAATGAGCAATTATTAGAAGACATTTTACCTTCTCAATGTTTTCCATCATAACACCTTTAACTTCCGAAACCTGGGCTTTCACCTTCGCAATTTTGCTAATTTCATCAGGATGGTCAGCACAATACTGCATATGCTCCTTCAACTTAGGTCTGCACTTAAGAAAGCACATCAGTTAGATGACTCGACTCGACCAAAAATTCTGCCTTTACATGCCACTGAAGCAAATATTTAATAAAATCACCCGAATTCCTTGTTCAGGCTGTTTGGAGGAGCTGTCGCGGCCTTCCCACCCCCATATTTCGACACAAAATCATCCTTAACACGCTCCAAAAAAGCTATTGGAACTTGTCTTCCCACTGACTCCTCAGCAACAACACAGTATGCTGCAAGATGAATCATTAAGTTAGCATAGGTAAGTCCACTAATTAACAAACTAGGCAACACTGGTATATTTCTGAAAGTGAAATATATCTAAAGAATAAATTTTCTAATAGCATCAGATCTTTCTCATAATAGCTTATCGAATTCCGTAGGTTAGACATTAAGCTACGATGCTTTTCACTTGAAAGTAAATATACAATCAGCAGATCACAGTAAAGTAAGCAGCTAAGATAATGTATCTTGGAAGGTGAACATTTTCTTAAATGTACAACAAAATTAGGAAACCCCCAACACAGAAATACCATAGTTTACAGTAATTTTTTTTTTTTTTAGATCAGTATAGTTTCCAGTACTAGAGCTAGTCAAATCATCATATTTTTTTAATAGAGTTTACATTGTAATCCACAGTTGTCAGAAATTTCTTCGATCCCTTTTCATATGTAAGCAAACCCAGAAACAGAAACACAAATAAGAACAGAAAAAGAAACAGAAAGAGAGTTGAAAAACAGAAAAGGAGAACTGACTGAAGCCATTATCGACAAGGTAATTGAAGGTGTGACCATCACAGTTGTAAGTGAACTTGTTATTGGTAGCAGGGAGCTTCTGAAGGCACTGATAAGCTATGGAGTTGAAGTTACCACTGAAATCTGTGTATTCAGCCAATATCACATTCCCACGACCCACAAACGCATAGATCAAAGCCTTCTGCTGACCCATTTGATTTCTTCCTGGATCGCCGATCTGGGTTTTCTTTTTGGGGGTTTTCTTGGATTTTGCTTAGCAAGTAATCAAAGTAGAATTAAACGAAGAGAAAAACTGTAGGCTATGGAGACCCTTCACTCTTCTCTCTCTATATCCTCGTGGCTTTTTCTCTCTCTTGACTTGTAGAGAGAGAAAGAGAATGGGGGGTTTTGAGTGAAAGAGAGAAAAAGGGTGGTTTAAATGAGGGGTTTTGACATCTATTGGTAACAAATATCTTCCACCACAATATACATATTTCACTTTGGCTTTTAAGTGACTCAAAGTAGACTATAAGCATGTAAAACAGTATTTTAAGTAATGAAATTTATTCTACAAATGCATAATCATGTATAGGAGTGGTGAAATTAGTTATAAGCATTTGATATGTTTAGTAAAAAATTATTGATAAATGCTTTTGTTTGAAATAATTAATATTCGCAATAAAAGAATAGGTGTTCCTCACACTATACTTAAATAACACGTAATGTGAGGAAAACATGCCGAACCACATAAATGGCGACGTGTAAGATGCCCTAAGCAGTTGGCACTTATTTGGATCTTCCTGCCATACTTGATCGAGCTTGTACCTTACGAGGACTTATCTATACATGGCACACTTTGTTAGTGTCTAGAGTTGAGAAAGGCTTATGTTTATGGTTTACGGGCCAACCGACATATTTTAATGAATGTTTATGAAAGATTTACTATGCTTTTTAACTTGAGCCTTGTAATTACATTATGAAAAAACTTGATTTTGACAAAAAGAATGATTTTAAATATTGGAATATTTTTGTAAAAAGACTTGTTTCACCTTTTAGAGAATGGTCTCTACAACTTATAGGGTATTTTCATACTCATCCAATTAACTTTCTAGTTTTACATGTTCGATTGACATTCCGATTACGAGACTAGAGCACAACTACATAGAGTTTCGACTGTGCACCCCACATTTGATGGATGGCTTCATATGTAATTGTTTTGATTATTAATCAGTGATTAAGCTATGATACATTTCAATTTATGCATATATAATGTACTCATTAAAAGCTCCATCACCACTATGGATAAGTATGATTAATTTGGGTATGTAAACAAATGATGCCTCTTGTTGAGGGCTTGAGCCTTTTACACACGTGTCTGTGGGGAATGAAGTTGATGTCTGAATACAGTACTTCACAAAACATGAAACATACCATATACCTTACAAATTTGATACATAACTATCAATACCCCCAACCAAACACACACACAAAAAAATTCAGCTATTATTTTGAGAGCGATTATATAATGTTATTTTTCCTTTGGCACATCAGATCGACCAACTTTTCACGGAGGCTTCTTTAAGCATTTTCATCATCTGTAAATCAGGAATAACAACAATGAATTGACTAAGGAGGAGATATCTTTAACATGTAGCTAGCATAATAGGCTACAAAGTAAATAAGCAAAACGAGAGACAACAAACTTTAACAAGTAGAGAACACAAAGTGAGCTCGAGTTAAGAGGTATTTATCGCATCTTAGCACTAAATCCTCTATATATATGCTGTACAAGGAGTAAATCAAAAGGCTCACTTATGCATCAGAAAAGCATGTAGCTAGGTGCTGTCAAAAATATGTGAAGCCTAAGCGGAGATTCAGGTTAGACTTTTTGATTAAACACATTTTCTAAAACACTGCCAGATAATTTATGCAATAAGTAACCAGGTCATCACCATCAATAATGTTAAAGCATCTCCTATAAATGATAGATTTACCTTTCATCGTCATTGAACTGACAACAATTGCTCCGTACTCCAGTTACGAGGAGAAAAATGCCTGCAGATCAAAGATGCCTCAGGCTGACCAGTTCGATATCAAATATGACTGTCCCCAATGTAGCACCTTCTCCATTTGCAAGACGGGTTGGATTAAAAATGGTAGTAAAAAGCCTCTGCCGATCAAAATACTGAAACACGGAGAAAATGTTCACTAACTCAATTCCCAAATGAAATACATTGATGAAATTAAAAGTATATCTAATTTCTTTCTATAAAGAACTAAATGCAATACTAATACAATCAAATCAGTTCTAAAGACCTTTCAACTGCGGATTTTAAAAATGACTGAATCATCCAACAGAAAAGGGCTGGCACAAGAAAACTCCTAGCGCTAAATAAGTTTGAATGTGTCAAAAAATAATAATTTGGATGCTCCTCGTTCCCAATTCAGTTGGCCTACTTTCTCATTTAGTCTATCCCAGTTTGCAAGACCCCTTAGCCATAATAGCAAAATCTTCCAAACCAAACAGGCCACCTCATGCACAAGCATCTTAACTGTCATTCGAAACATAAGAATAAGAAACTCCAATGTGATAATACAAAAACTTTTTTTTTTTCTCTAGTCACTAAAACTAAAAATCGTAGAAGTGTTGTAATTCAAAACATGGAAGGTGGTATGATCTTACTATATCCAAAAGAGCGAAGTAATTCTTGCACAAATTTCCATCTAAGATGTAATGCCTTATCTAAGAAAAGGGTAAAAGTTCAATAACAGAAACATATATCAGAAAGAGCATCTCGTATTCAGAAGACTGACTAGAATTCCCTATTAAGTCTCTCCAGAAAAATGCGACTGAGAAGGACCAAATATAGATTATAAAGGAAGAAGAGCAACTTCACACATTAGGTGGCAGGGGTTCTTGGGATGTATTCTGATATCCTTGAGATGGTGGTATAATAACTCGACGAAGGCTGCCTACTTTCATCGATCTCACAGCACTTTCAATCCCTGATATAACCTGCAATAAATAGATAGACAAAGATGTGGAATTAATAGCTACAGTTTTATTTGCTATATATAATTGTTATATAATTTAGTAGGTCCGGACAGTCAAACAGATACTACTTCAAAAAGATTGAGAAACAAAGAATTTAATATAGAAAAAAAAGAAAGAAGATAAATTCATATCAGAGGGAAAAACTCAAATGAAGATAGAAGCAAATTGAAACCAACCAAAACAAGGATAGTACACCGGCTGTGAAATACCAAAAAAGTAAGGGAAACCAGGCAAGGGAAATATCTCATTTGAATATCCACTACAATTAGAAAATGTATTCGAGATAGGTAGAGTTGGGAATTGACAACATCAACTAGTGATTTTTTCTAAAGTAAAACAAAAATTACAAATTTTGGTTTTACAGTGATAATCTGAAATTCAGAAGAAAAAGATAAACATTCAACATCGTCCTTTCTAATCGTATTCTCCTCTTGGATACACCTTATCTGAACCTACTTTGAAGTTTACCTCAGTTGTAGTCCTCACCTACCCACCATTGTTCTTGCAGTCTTGGCAAATCTCATTAGTTTGTTCTATCATGACCTCCACACTTCCAGAACCTTCTTCCTTTCCCTTCAGCAATGCTGGCAAGTTCTTCTAAATGCAATTACTTTTATCTTTTTCCCTCATCATTCTTCTGTTAAGCATTCCAAAACAACTTTATCAAGTAGTAATCTTCCATTGCTGTAGGTGGTGCCAGAAGCTAAGGTTTTCCACTTTTGTATGGGATGCTAGAAACTGAAGGATCGCAAAGAGGAAGGAACCTTGTAGCAGCAACAAGACTAGAATCAAATAGCCTAGAAACATCATTTTCTCTAGGCTAGTTTTCATAAGGAAAATACAGTAATGGCACCCTTTCCATGTGCTGGTATACTTTGTATGTACTAGTTACCGTTTAAATCAAAAAGATGTGAACTCTAGTGCCAGAAGCTAAGGTTTTCCACTTTTGTATGGGATGCTAGAAACTGAAGGATCGCAAAGAGGAAGGAACCTTGTAGCAGCAACAAGACTAGAATCAAATAGCCTAGAAACATCATTTTCTCTAGGCTAGTTTTCATAAGGAAAATACTGTAATGGCACCCTTTCCATGTGCTGGTATACTTTGTATGTACTAGTTACCGTTTAAATCAAGAAGATGTGAACTCTAGTGAAGATCTGTTTAGAAGAGCATTTCATACGGTTATAGTGCTGCCATAAGGAACAAGTAGAAATAAGTTTAATTGAATTACAGGGTAACTATTACTAACCATCCTAAACACAAACAAACATAATCGAAGTGACCCACTTGGTGCTTTCACCAACAGACTAAAGGATGATAGCAAGAAACAATAACACAGAGGAATGCACATTCCTACATGCTGCTCACAATTGGTGGCAATATGCTATAAGTAGGCTTTCATTTCTTCATCCTTTTCAACTCTGGTTGTCTCCCTACCACCATTGCCCCTTCTCTGGTCTACTCTATTTTGTAAATCTTACCCCAAATTCCCTCGCCCAGGAGTCAACAGTGGCCCTTTTCTATTTTGTTTCATTGGTGATTGAACTCCCACCCTCTTGGTTGGAAGTGGAGCGTTCTTGCCTCCGGTGCAACCTCTATTCTCCTACCATCTAGCATGTTTTGGGAAAAAATTTTAGTACCACCTCGTCAAAGTGAACTTCTCCAGAAATCAAACATACTGGCACAGTACTACTGCCAGCAAAAGAGAAGAGCAAGTGTTGAGCAACAAAGGAAGTAACCATCCTCCACCCTAAGAGCGCGACACACAAGACATCAATCTTATGATTCATTTCTCAATCTAATTTCATAATGTTACACTTCCAACAAAATGCCTCTTTGGTCTTGAACTTGAGACGACAAGCTTGCCACTCTGCCCCATATCCCTATCTACCTGGATCATACTTGATCTCAAACTTGGTTTGGGGATTGGCTAGCTCAATTGCTGGTGAAACTAGCATAATGGTGCAGGGAAATTGAACCAATACCTGCTGTCTGTATGTAAGTTTACCGGTAAACTTGCTCTGTCTGCCAGATATTACCACCCTATAAACTTATCACTAGAAAAAGGAAAATGCAACCAGGGGGAGGAACCTTGTGGTGTACATGCCAGATGTTGCTATATATTTTTTATAAGTATCAAATGTTGCTATGTTGAGCGCATAGCAATGCAGCCATGCTTGAGGGAAAATTTACTGATTTAAGAATCAAGCATACAACATCATAAAAGAAAAACTTAGGCTAAAATTTTTGACATTCCTAAAATCCAAAAGATTTACAAGTCCAATGGGCCAATTGCATAAGTTGCTATTTAGTAGCTTTGCATTAGCATAATTAATTTATACAACCGTTCCCTTTTCGAAATTTCCAAACTTATGCCCAAGTACTTCTACAAAAACTTTTAACTCCCTCTTCAATACTGAGAACCAAAACAACAATAGATCACCAAATGACCCTTCAGTCTTTACTCACTCATACCAAGTCTGGATTGACATTGATCTCACCGTTGCCCTGAATGCTGTATTACATAAAAACTGTTGGTCCAAAGAGGACAAAAGTATCATAAAGAGCACATATCATAGTCTTTCATCCACAAGGCCTACTCAAGGAAATGACATTCATCTATAAATTTGTTTTTTTAAACTCAAGTGTGAATTTCATGTTTATTATTCATATGCTTAGCTATTATCTCCTCAAAAGGGTGTCTAAACTTTTACTTTATCCAAATTCTATTTTCAACCAGTTAAATAAGTAGGTACAGTAACATGTTTTTTTTAATTAAAGGAAGTAGTTATAGTAACATGCTGTATTAAGAACAACAAATCATCAGGTCAAGTTGAGCATTGGAGTTTATACGTGGTGAAGCAGTTTTATAAGCTCTTTGGCCAAAGCATCAAGCAGACAGCGATCAACCACATTGAAGTTCAACTAATTACCTTGAGTCCTCTTTTCTCAGGTAAAAATAACTTCAATGGACAAGTGTGAAAGACAGGTTAACTCACTTTTCCAGAACCAAGGACGAAAGAGAAGGGAATTGGTTCGCCAGTTTCATCTTTGTGATCATACGTTGAGTCAAAGCGCCATCCTTGCTTTGCAGCAAGTCTCCCGTAATAATGAATTGCAACCTGTCCAATCACATTAAGAAGAAAGCTTAATTACTTTACTCCAGAACTGCAACTGACATCATAAAAGCACTATAAGTACTTAAGTTTTATGTCATGATGACATTAATGTGCAAGAGCACCTTCCATTCAGATATGATCCTCTGATTCCTCCTTGCTTTTTCTTCAAAGAGACACCATATGCAACATCATTGACCTCAGAATGACAAAAGTTATATCAACAACACTTGCCGAACTCTGACTTATTCCAGTACTAGCATTTTGGTCCTATTAGTTTTAACGGAAAAAAGGTCAAATATACCCTTGTACTATGAGAAAATGTTCAAATATATCCCTCGTTATACTTTCGGTTCAAATATATCCCTGTCGTAATACTATCGGTTCAAATATACCCTCTTCCGTTAAGTTTGTCCAAGGTGGACACATTTGATGAGGTGGTTGCCACGTGGCATGCCACCTCAGCACCCCTAACCCATTTTACCCCTCCCCTATATTTGTTTTTCCACCACTAAAATTTTCTTCGAGGGAAAGGAAAGTTTAGTGATGGAAAAAAATAAATAAGGGAGGGGTAAAATGGGTTACGGGCGCTGAGGTGGCATCCACCTCATCAAATGTTAGTGTCATGTAGGATTGGATGTCCACCTAGGACAAACTTAACGGATGAGGAGTATATTTGAACCAATAGTATTACGGCAGGGGTATATTTGGACCGAAAGTATAGCGAGAGATATATTTAAACCTTTTCACATAGTATAAGGGTATATTTGGCCCTTCTCCGTAGTTTTAAAGGTCATAAAAAGAAGTTATCTGCACTTATTGATAACTCCACATAAAAGAGAGAAACTTGTTATTCACTATGTCACCATAATCATATCATTATTTCGTGTAAGTAAAAATTCAACATTAGAATCTCAACCAAACTCAAAGGAGGAGATTTCTTGTCCTGAATTTCGCAAACATCAACCGATCATAAGCTATGCCTCAATCCAAGCTAGTTGGAATGAGCTATCTGAATCCTATATCCATTCCGCTCTAATCGGCCTCATTTCATCCCAATTAATTTGTATTTTAAGCAAATTAGAAGTTAAATAAAACTAGACTCGATTTTTTTTTTGCTACCTATAATATATGATTACAATATAAAGCGCAAGCTCATAGTAGCATTTGGGAAAAAGAGAGATAGAAGAGTAGCAACCACATCACCATCAAGGGGGATATCCCCATCACCAATACGAAGGTCCAATGCCTTAACACCACCCGAATTAGGCAGCTCTGTGAACTGTGGAACTTGAGCATTTGAAATGGGTCCATTTGAAAAGATTAGAGCAGAGAATGAAAGAGTAAGCGCAGAAAGAGAGAAAGCTCTTCTTGATTTCTGAGTTGAACAAGAAGAGTCTTCTTGGTTACGTGTAGAAGAGGAGGGGAGGGTTCTGATTCTGTGGCCATGGCATGTTGGACATGGTGGTGATGGAACTACTAGTTTCATCGTCATTGTCATCTTCACTTCTGGCCTTCCTTTTTGGTGAGGCCGTGAGGGACATGGATTTCATTAAGCGGGCGTTTGGACATAAGAATGGTAAAAATTAAAATGCTATTCCAAAATTAGAGTATTTTTTTTTTTTAAAGTTTTGCGGGTGAAAATAAAACATATTTTTTTTTTGGAATTCTTTTAAGTAAAGATAAAAAAAATTATGACTAAATATTAATTTCGAAAAAAAATCAAAAAATATGAAATACGGGCTCTAAATTTGTGCAAGTTTTAGTAAAATATTTTCTTCACGTCTTAATTTTCAAAATTTTGAAAAAAACTTTTTGAAGTTTTTTAAATTTTCTCAAAATTCAAAAATTAACCTTCAAGTAAAAATTTAAAATTTTATGGCCAAACATTAATTTCGAATTAAAGTGAAAAAAATGTGAAAAGGGCTCTAAATTTGTGCAAGTTTTAGTAAAATATTTTCTTCACGTCTGAATTTTCAAAAGCGAAAACATATACAAAGCGTGATTAAACGCCGTCTGTGGGGATCGAACCCACGACCACGTGGTTAAAAGCCACGCGCTCTACCACTGAGCTAAGACGGCTTGTCGAACTTCCCTCTCTATAAAAGTTTATTTAATCTATTCTTGTTTATAGTTACTGTCATCTCTAGTGCCGAATGTTCTCGTACCCTCGTGCTTCTACTGACGCAGTTTCTCGAACCAAAACTTCCAGAACTCAATATTATTAGAACCTGTCTTCACTCTTCCGCCACCACTAGCAAGAACCTTAAAGCTTGCTTCTAAGAGAAGGTTGATTCGAAATTAGTTTTGATTTTTTTTATTAGAGAATGGCGGGGGCTAAGGAACAGATAATGGATGTTCGGTCGGTGGTGGAAGCAGTAACAGCCGCCGGAGATGATGTTGAGATTGATACTCCTCTTTATGTCGTTGAAAGCCTCTGTATGCGCTGTGGTGAAAATGTACGAATATCTTCTTTCTCCTTTTCGCTTCTTTTTTATTTTTTGTACGAGGAAAAGTGGTTTTTCTTGTTTATTTTTATCTTATTTCAGGGAAAAAGGTTTTCTTCTTTAAAAAATTGGGAAATTTTCTGTAGCTGAAGAATGAAGAAGCTTTTGTTGGTTAATTTACTTTACATGGATTGTTATTTGCTCTGTCTTTGCTATAAAGTTACAACTTTTAGTAGATTTTGTGTTTGTTTAAGTCTTTTCTTTTTTGGGGTTAGTCTGGGAAAGGAGAAACAGTGCAGTAGCTGTCTTCTTCTTGCATTTTCTGTAAGAGAATGATAAAAGGTTGATAACATGAAAATATGCTGAATTGAAGAACGCATACGCGTTGGTTCGTCTCTTTACTTTTAGTACATAATTTATCCATTAAATTCTATAAATTTGGTAATAAATCGTGGTGCATTAAGCTCCCCTTCCCCTTTTGCAAGTTTTGTTAGAACTACTTTAGTGAAAAATCTATTGTTTTTTTTTTAGTTTTATATAATACTGCTCTTTGTCTAAGGATCTTATTGGTTCTTTTGACAGGGTACAACAAGGTTTCTCTTAACACTGATTCCACATTTTAGAAAGGTACTTGGCTTCCTTCCTCTCTTTTTTGAGGCGGTGCTAGCTTATAGTTGGGAGTAAAAAGATGTTTAGGTTGGTGCCTAGCTTTTAGTTGTAAGTAAAAAGATGTATAGCTTTCAACCTAATTCAGAGTTTTGATTGGTCAATATTTTTCTGGAATTGAATAATACAAATAAGAAGATAATTCTGATCAGTAAGACATATTGTTATTGTCTAGTATTGATTTCATTTCACATAATCAAGGTCTAATCCTTAACAAGCACTATTCTTACCAGTATTTTGTTTGATATTTGAAAACCAAAAAAACTGCAGAAGGTGGTATAGAAGTTATAGCTTCTTGAAAAATTGAAAATGGTCGTTTGTGTGTGACTCTTGTTTTCACCTTCTCTATTTTTCATCACTGATTATTATTCTAAAGGGAAGCTAAATATTCTTCCAGATATTATTGTCAGCATTTGACTGTCCCCATTGTGGTGAAAGGTAAGGCGTTTCATCCCCGAAGACATTAGAAGTTGGAGCAACTTTCAGCCCAATTACCTACCTTACCCTGTTTTTCTGCCTTTTTTCCCTTTCTGAAGAAATAATGAAGTGGAGTTCGCTGGTGAGATTCAGCCTCGAGGATGTTGCTATAGCTTGCATGTTCCATCTGGTGATCAAAAGGTATTGCCAGTAGTTAGGATTTCAAGATGAAACTCTATTGCATCTGTTGACGTTGCTATATGCTGGTAGATAATGTACTAAGTTGCTATATGCAATAAACTCGGTAGTTCTATTGCATTTTTCATTGAACATGGACTATCCTTTCTCCACAAAGTTCTCAGGCAGTTATTGAAGTAGCATAATGTCTTGTTGTTGCTATACAGTGCGTAGTTGCATACTTGATTCTCTTTTTCGTTCGTGAGAAAAAACTTTCTTGCCAGTGCTAGAGAGCTAGTAGACTTGATCAAAATCATTGAGCCATCTAGAACTGAAACATTGAAGTTGAGATAAACTAGGGGGTAAGCAGTTGCCTATGTTGCAATGGCCTCTGGAATAAGGGGGTAGTTGTTCTCTCGTGATGTTTTTGTGATACTTTTGTCATTCTTCTTCTTTTTCCAATGTTATTCTTTTAATTTTAATTAGTGATCTTACATGCTTTGCACCGTGAAGCCAAGTGTTTAGGGTCAGTGTTTGTTTTAGAGAGTTCTATGGATAACATCCATGTTTTTCAACCATGTAGCTATGTTATTGCCCTTTGCTGCTTCTTCTACATGCTCTTTCCTTCTAAAAGGGAATAGAATTGTAAAAAGTCTAGGTCTTTTCATTCATACAGCGCTATTAGTCCTCGCTCATGCTGGGATGTAAACCTGGGCCATCCGCTGTAGAGAGTCAATACTATTTCCACGAGTTGCAAGAGAAATCAGTTTGATCCCATGAAAGGTAGATTGGTTGATGTCGTTTTTGAAAATTGTGGGTAGAATTGTGCAATATCTCTTTTCAAAGAGAATTTGGAATAGTTAATACGTGATTTGCTTTGACCTGGATGGAGAATTGCTTGGAATCTAGAACATACCTGACACTTGTTTCTTCAAAGCTCAAGATCATCAGAGTTGGTAAATGGAACTAAGTTGGCTCTTACTAAGGAGGAGAAAATCTAGTTTATCTACCAATGTTTTGTGTGGAAGAATGTAGTTTGGAGTAGAGACCTTCCTTTCAGAGGAAAATATGAGAGGATAGTAAGTAGTTCATTGGCCTCCCCCTATCTACTTGTAGACGTGCTCTTCTCGAGCCATTATTCAGTTATCCTTAATAATATAAACCTGATACAGATACTATATGCTGGAGGAGCAGACTTATTCTTTATCTAAGACTTTATCTTTAAGAATTTTCTTTCTGGAAGTGCTACACACAACCACGAAAGGCACTTTAGCAAACCTAGCAATGTGTTCAAATTCGCTAATGGAATTGTTGATAGGGACAAACAGCAGTCACTAGAAAAATGCATGATTATTCAAGATGTTGCTTTCTATGAAGCCTCTGGTTTTTATCTATTTCAGATTGCTTTATGCATATTTTTGTGGAATAAAGAATGTTGTGTGTCCTGGGGGTGTTTTAAGGTAAAGTTAACTTTTAGTTTAACTCTGCGCAAGTGTTGAATTACTGGTATTTTTAAACTGCAGATGCTCGACAGAACAGTTGTGAAGTCTGAAAGTGCTACCATCAAGGTACTTTATTAAACTCTCTTGTAACTTGTTAGGTTTTCGACATGTACACTGTAAGTAAACCTATTAAATCTCCATGTTTGATTCCGTTGTAACCAGATACACGTATAGAAGATAATGCATCTTTTAGATGGATGCTTGTACATATAACTGATTATTAAAGATGTGGCAATCAAGACTAGATACATGTAAAAGTGTAACTTGAAAAAAATAGCTTGCTTATCAAGTTATGGCTGTGCTGTGCAGATCCCTGAACTGGATTTTGAGATCCCCCCCGAGGCTCAGCGTGGATCATTGTCAACGGTATCTGCGCTTTTACTAGCTTGCCTATTTAGAAAATTATCCTGATGATTAAATCGTTGTTTTATGCTTTTGTAACAATGTTCCACTAAAAAGAATTTGGGCATGAGTCGCCCAGAAACCTTCATTCTTGTCTTTAAAATTTTTCTTTTACATCCTAATAGTGTTGGGATAGGATTGGAGTTTATGGTTTTGTTGGGGATTCAGAAGACAAGGAAATAGGACCAGTGGTTGTTTGTTTCCCCAGCTGCAAAAACAGCACACCTTAGAAAGGGAAGAAATACTTAATTGTTTGCCTCTTGTTCTAATGCCTCTCTGCGATGCATTACAGATAGAAGGCATACTGGTTCGAGCTGCCGACGGTTTGGAGGCCCTTCAAGATGAACGGAAGGTGAAGTTTTTCTTTTGGTTTGGAGGCTCACGCACATTGGTCTTGTCTTTTCTTTCTAATATATTTTTCGTGTTATGATATTTCCATCTCATGGCGTTTGCAGAAAGTGGATCCCCAGATGGCTGAGGCAATAGATCGGTTCTTGATAAAACTGAGAGCTTGTGCTTCAGGAGATTCATCCTTTACTTTCATTCTCGATGATCCTGCTGGTAACAGCTTTATTGAGAACCCGTAAGTGACTCATTTTATATGATAGAAAGTTAGAGCTGCTGGTAACAGCTTTATTGAGAACCCGTAAGTGACTCGTTTTATATGATATAAAGTTTCTGCTGTTGCCCTATCTAGTTATATATTGGAGAGATTCTCATAGTGTTGTATAAAGGAAAAATAGTGCTGTATAAAAGATGATATATCATGGTTCAGTCACGGGCACTTGCACTATGTTGGATGCTGTGACCTAAAATTTCTGAACTTTCCGTGGATGGATGAGTAGAACCAAATTACATTGGAGTGTAAATTAGGAACTAGCCGTTAGTTTTCCAAACACGAAAAGCATTACCACATGTGAATATATAAGCATAAAATATACCATCAATACAGATGAAGAAATGACCGCAATCAAGCTTTAGAAGAATAAGAGAACACAAACACGACTCAAACATCTAAATTGACTTGCGGTGTAATGCTGTCTCTTTTTACTTTCTGATCAAGATTTTGTTCCATATTTATTTTGTTGTATGTTTTGGACCTTTTGGTTAACAATTTATGGTTGTTATTAAAAAAATTATCTTTTACTTCAAAGAACAATTGTAACTTACGTAAAAGTAAGGAAGTGAATTACGGCCCCGTTATTGTACAGTAGTGTGTGAAGCAAATGTTCGAACTGGGTAACATTGTAGTACAAAATAAAAATCAAGTAGATAATTAGGACAGTACTAGCTAGATGATAGACTTGTTTAAGTGGTACTGCTATTGTTATCACGTCTTACATGTCGCAGGTACAAAACCAAAAACTAAAGTAAGTATGCTGAGCCAGATTCAAAATTCTGCATAAGAACCCAAATCACATAAAATACAAAAGTTTGAGGTGCAACCTTTTACGCTTAATAACTTCTTCATCTAAAAGTTGAGTTTAAGTTGTAATGTGACTGATCTTTTGCTGCCTTACGCAAACTGCGTTTGTTCGTTGATCAATCAATTAATGGACTATGGCTCAATGCAGGTTGGCTATATGAATCCGATGTATCCAATGTGCTCTTTCATGTCCATTTCATCTCAAAACTGCATTTGTTAGTATGACAGTTAAAAAAAGTATAAGTAGGACCATTTCACTTCAAAGCACTTTGTTAATATGTGGTTTAAAAAATGAGTTGGCTTATCTTTGCTAGTCTCTATCCAATCTGCTCTTTCCGTGTCCATTTCATTCCAAAACTGCGATTTGTAGTATGGCAGTAAAAAAGTATAAGTACGTCCATTTCACTTCAAAAGCGCCTTTGTTTTTTTGTTAATATGTGGTTTTAAGAAACATACAAGTAGGCTTATCTTTGCTTCACTTTGCTCCGTCCTATTATTGTTAGTCTTATGCTCAGGTGAATGCCTATCTCACAGGTTAGCTCCATCTCCTGATCCCTCATTGAAAATCACATTCTATGAGCGAACTCCTGAACAACAGGCAGCTTTAGGGTATCTTGCGGACCCATCACAGGTTGAAGGACAAAGGGATGAGGTATCAACTGAGGGGATAAATAATGTTCCTCATCACCTGCTAAAGGAACCACATGGATCAGTTGGAGCGAGAGCAGGACGTCAGGCTATTGCTCAGGGTAACAGTGCAGAAATAGCTGAAGCTCTATTTCGATATTCAGCTCCTGAAGAGGTACTCTGCAGTGGTTACTTGCATTTATATCTGTCCCCTTCAAATTTCTTTGTGATAGCTTCCTCTTTTTGACAGGTGATGATGTTTCCATCAACTTGTGGAGCATGCGCGGCGAGGTGTGACTGTAGAATGTTTGTTACCAGTATCCTTTTCTACATTTACACAATAGATAACTCCATGATTTCTCACTTCCACCCCACACAGTCCCTTGCCACATAATTAAAGGGAAATATTAACAGTTGCATTTTGTTGTCCATCTGTTTATTTATATTTGTTATAAATTTATTTAATTCTATCAGGGCATCTGCCTCTTAATTTATCATGTGGTGTTGCAATCATTGACAATTGTATGAGCTTAATGATTTAATGTTATAGCTAATAATTTTCAGTTGTTGGAGGATCCCTGTATGTGTATGTTATTATATCTCCGTAACAGAAGGACAACCTAAAACAGTTAAATAATCTAGATGGGACTTTGTACCAAGACTGTCAGCTTCTTTAGAGTGATTAGATGCAAGTAAAGAGATTTAATTGATGTCTTTTTCATCATGGAAAACTCTATTGTGATTTTTTTAATTCTCTTTAATGGAGTTGCATAATTTTGTCAACATAAAGATTAATTGGCTCCCATTTTTTTTTTTTTTCAAGACAGAGTTCCAGTTGGTGCATGGCGGTGCTTTTTCTGTAGTTTTGGCTTTAATTAATTTATCTTTGTGATTTAGCATCTCTTTTTGTAAGAATAGCGACTGTCATCTGCTGCAAGCGACTCTGCTTCTATGGTACTTGTTGAACTTAACCACTTAAAGATATTCCATACTTTCAAGAAGTAATAGTTATGGCATCCTCTTGTGATGCTTGTGGTTATCGTAATTCTGAGGTAATCACTGTCATGTGCTAGAAAAGAATAGCTTATGGAATTTATAGTAATGATGAGATTGTACTCGTATTTGCAGCTGAAACCTGGTGGTCCTATATCTGATAAGGGAAAGAAAATTACGCTTCATGTGGAAAACATTAAAGACTTAAGCCGTGATGTGATTAAGGTACAACTCTCCAGCCTATATTTGACAGAAATACTTGCTCTAATTATTTGTTATCTTATTTTATTTTTATTTTTATTTTTATTTATTTTGGTGATCTCTCATTCATTCTGCAATTCCCCTGTAGGAGCAACATTTGATTTTACTTTTAGAATTGCTCTCATACTGCCAACTTTATAGAGTGGAATTCCGTAAAAGACGAGATCAGTAAACGACAATTCATTGAAATTGCATCTTTGTGAGACTAAAGATATATTTCATTTCCCTACTATAGGGATTCTAATAGGCTAGAAGTCCTTTCGGCCCCTTGTGACTGTGAATTGAATGAATAAATGGAATAATGGATAAAATAAAAAAATAGTTTAACGAACAGTTCGAACTCGCTGGCTGACTCGATCTGGGACCTTGGCTTTATTCTAGAATATTCAAAATAATAGTATTTAATAGTTAATAACTAAGATTCCAATAGTTTAGTCAAATACTACGCGTGTAAGATTTTTATTATGTTGGCCCGCTTAGCTCAGAGGTTAGAGCATCGCATTTGTAATGCGATGGTCATCGGTTCGATTCCGATAGCTGGCCCTTTCCTATTTTTTTCTTTTTAATTCAAGTGTTGTATACATCATCAGTCCGATCCTTTGTAGGACCTACCCGTTATAACAAACTTGAAAATGGATCTCTTTACCATAAAAAAGTAAAGTCATTCTTCTGAAAAGCGGGATATTTTATATAAAAAAGTAAAGTCATTCTTCTATATTCCAATTTTTTCCAGTTTGTCAGCCCCTACCGATAATCATCGAAGGGTTTGTGTGAAAAATGGAATAGTTAACATTACTGATTTTAAACTCTCCCATGGTTATATAATATTTAGAATCCCCATTCCACCTAAAATTCGGGGAATTCAATAAATTCATAGACCCAGGTGACTGATCGTTTTCAGTTTTTGTCCAATCAAAAATGGTTTTATCATTTCGGGATCTTCAATCAAATATTGATGGATATACCTCATCAACATGTTTCTCTTCCTGTCATTTTGCCGTTCAATTTGGAATATTTCAAAGTTCAATTGTTTTCTTTCATATTTACCTTTTTTGATAAGGTAAAATATTTTATTAACAGAAGGGGAGAACCCTGCATACAAGCAGTATAACAAAAAAAGAGAACTTACACCAAGATATGGTTCTCCACAAAAGAAGCCCAATCCTCTATACAAAAAGGCAACTCATAAGTACACCAAAGAGCAACTACAGACGAAATGCTATATTGCAACTTAACAAAGTCTATGCCCCCCTCCCCCCCCCACACACACAAAAGAAAAAAAAACCGCTCCTATTTCACTCTTTCCATATCACCCACATAATGGCTAGGGGAGCGACCTTCCACGCCCTTTTTTATTTACCTTATCAAAAAAAAAATTGTTAATTTTCGCCTTTAAGTGGAGGAATGTCTCAGCAGACAGCTTGATTCTCTGTTGTTGCCGTTCTTTGGATCTTAATCCTGTTTAATAACTTTTCTATTTAGTCTGTTATATTTGACTATAGACAGCATATTTGCATGCTGCTTTCACATGTAACATGTACGTCTCAAACTTTGAAGATCATGATTACAACAACAACAAAGCCAGTGTATTCCAACAAGTGGGGTCTGGGGCGGGTAGTGAATAGGCAGACCTTACGCCTACCTCTAAATGAAAGAGAAGATCATGATTAGTAAAAGCAAAGTTGTGCAATGATGTAAAGTATCCAGCCTGTTGGCATGAATGCCAAGATTTGATTTTTCTTGTCTGGAAATTGGGACTTCCCATAAAAAGCATTTTTTTTCCCCTTGCGGATTGATTGATACAGCATTTGAGAGCATGCTTGAAGAACAAAGACGACACAGTATCTGAAAAGGAATACATTTCATGCTTATGACCCAAGATTATAAAACTTGTTTTTAGATAGCCACAAGTAAAAGAAAACAAAAAAAAAAAACATGTTGGCTGGCAAAGAAAAAGTCAAAAAATTAAAGAACAAACAACATCAACTTTCCACATTCCAACATCAGGTCAGAGAGAATTGTTTTTCCACCACATTAAGACTATCAAAGCACCCTGCCACCCAAGGGTAAGGGTGTGGCCTAATGGGCAATGAAGTCGATGAGAACTTTGGTGACCAGGGTTCAGATTCCAGCCGAGATAATAATATTAGGTGATTCCTGGCCGTGCGCAGAGTTACCTAGTCCCTGGATTGACGAGACGTAGCAAGTACCCGGTGGAATAGTCGAGGTGCGCACAAGCTGACCCGAACATTACTGATACACCCCCCCTCCCCCCCGCTCCCCCCAAAAAACAGACTAGAAAGCACCCCATACCTTGCCTTCAAAGCAGTGCAGAGTCCACTTTCTGCATTGCTATTTCTTCAAACCTTTATCTTCTTATTTGCAGATGCTACTTGTTCCACTTTGTAGTTTTCTTGCATTGGCCCATTAGTTATATGCCATTCCTCTGTTGTCTTGACTAGGGTTATTCAGGATTTTTGTCCATTCCTTTCTTCTTATATTAGTGTTTTGTTCTGATGTCTCTGCTTTAGCACTGATTACCAAGCCGCTCATAATTTTATAAAGAGATTAAGAAATGCCCTATCGAATAAATAAATAAAGAGAATAAGAAATGGAATTAGAGGACAGCATCAATATCATGTTCAAGAGCAGGCATCTTCGTCTGATGCATAAAAAAGATTTGAAAGGAGTTAGCACCGCTCTAGTATTTCTGTTCACTTTCGTATTCATGTCTGATACATCTCGAAATTAATGTTGACTGAATTTTCTAGCTGAGTGCAGGGCCTTTGTTTTGTCTTTTAACTGGTATAGAGCCTGTAACAGATTTGGGACTGTTCTGGACCAGAATCTACTCCTTCACGAAAAGAGACAGTTTAGTTAATGGATAAAAAAATTATGACATGTATTTTGTAATATATCTTGACTAAAATGCACTCATCTCTTGCTTGACTTTTAAAAATCTGGTTTCCCTCTTCTCTGAGCTGGGGGAATATGCATGTCTGAAACTTCAATTTTCTTCAGCTACATAAAACAAATTAGAAGGTCCAACCAAGTTTGTCAACTAAACTTCACAACCCCCAAAAAGAAAAAAATTAACTTACAAGTGGAAAGTGCGAAATTGCTGCAATTCGGAGGGTTGTTGAACAAGCTGTCCTTAACTAGTTCTACTTGACAGTTGATGTTTGCATCTTTGTGGATGCATTTCTTCTACGTTTATCATATATACCTTCATCCTAACCATTGAGCCCTAATTGTCTTGAAGTTGCTTGATATTACGCATGTCACAAATAGGAAAATTGTTTCTAATGGCTTGGAGCTATTTAACAGTTCCACCCACTATATTTCTTTGCAGTCTGATAGTGCTGGAGTGGAAATTCCTGAGCTTGAGTTAGAGCTTGCTAGCGGCACTTTGGGTGGAATGGTGACGACAGTTGAGGGTCTAATCACAAAAATTAGCGAAAGTGAGTATCTTCTTTTTCCTTGTTTTCTTATCCTTTTCCTTGTTTCAATTTCTTGGACAATAATATCTGCGAATGCATATTCAGTACATCAACGAGGCATACTTGTCAAACTCATCCAAGGTCAAGCTTCAGTTGAACGTCTGTGAATCTACAGTCGTCGTTTTTAAGACTCTTTACATGTTTCTGATTTCTTCTTTCATTTATTTTGCATCTGTTAACCTTGAGACTTTTTGTGTCAAATGGCATTTGTCTAATCAATATCTTAGCTCGTGAAATATTACATGGGCTGTTTAGTCGTCCTGTTCAATCATAATGACCTATTCTTTTGTGGTATCTGTATTTGTTTTTTCATCAATGTCTGTCATTGAAACATCCTCTTGAATGAACTGTTTGTTTTAAATGTAGGTCTTGAGAGAGTACATGGATTCACATTTGGAGACAGTCTTGATGAAGACAGGAAGAGCAAATGGTTGGATTTCCGAGCAAGACTAGACAAGGTATATCAGATACCTCTTAATTGCTATATCAGATATTGTTTAAGCTTATCTGTGATTTCTCTACTAAGTATTTCATATCTATTCAAGATTATGAAATGTGAATCACCTGGTTCCGTTCTACGAATTCATTAATGGAAAATAATTTACCAATATTTGCACCTCTAGCTTTTGTCAGAGGAGCTATTTTAGGTGGATGTAACCATTTTGGTCCATGACTGAAATGTTAAGATACAATTTGTATTTTCAAATACAAGACCCCTTTCAATTTTCCTCTATATAACTCCATTCCAACTTCTTTTTTTAATATATTTTTTGTTTGCATTTCAAACATTCAACAGTTTTTGAGCTTGGGACAACCGTGGACATTGATCATTGACGATGCACTTTCAAATTCTTTTGTTGCACCTGCAACCGATGATATCAAGGATGACAAACAGTTAACATGTAAGTAAGATTTACAGCTCCGGAGTAGTTCATGCAAGACGTGTGAATTGTTTTGATAGTATGCTAATGTGAAATTTCGATTGGAAACAAGTATGGCTGGTAAAATTTCATGCTTTTAGCTTTAATACATGAGGTCATCTTTCGTCTTCATTCATTCCCCCCCCCCCCCCCC
>ML269991.1:58890-76108 GCA_005239495.1 Nicotiana undulata | reverse complement strand
CCCACAACCCCACCCACCCACACAGAGGAAAAAAGATGGTGCGCCGTAAGAGAAGGAGAAAGAACCTCAGATAAACGAGTCATTTGCTCTATAATCAGAATTGAATGGTGTAGTTATTATTTTTGCCAAAATGTCCCCTCATCCGTTTAACACTGGCGTGATGTTTCTTTGATTTCTGTTGGAAGGATAAAGAAGATACCCGAGTATGTGGATATTTGTTGTCTATCTTTTACACACCTCCTTCAATTGACAATAGATTTTGCTGGACGTGTCAAATTTTGCTCATTTTTGAACATATATGTTGCATCATTACTGCAGTTGAAGAGTACGTAAGATCGTGGGAGCAAAACGAGGAGTTGGGTCTTAATGACATGGACACCACCTCAGCTGATGCAGCTTACAGTTCAGCAGATGTTGCACCCAGTGAGAGAGCTGACAATTGACAAATTTGTGCTTAGCGGTTTTCTTGTATACTGCTCTGGCCTTGGAATCTGAGGTTTGAGCTTCCTTCCCCCCCATGAAGTTCTGTTTCTTCAATTGGTGAAATCACCTTGATTCAATTTTGCGTGTTGGTCTTTCTTTTAGCTTTATAGATGTAAAATTTCTAAGTTATTATTTTCCTTTTGCCTTTGGACAAGGTCAACCTCATTCCAGCAGTGTTGATTATGAATGATGAATTATGGTATACCTATTTTTTGTATTAACGCACAATTATATGTAGTTCATTGGCTTTGTGGTCCGGCCCTTCCCCGGACCCCGCGCATAGCCGGAGCTTACTGCACCGGGCTGCCTTTTTTTTTTATTGGCCTATTTAATTTTGCAAGAGCTAACCGTTGATTGTATAGATTGTTGGGTTTAGAAGCATAAAAGATTGCCAACGCCTGCAGCCATGCCTACATAGAGCTCCTTTAAATTGAGAGACAAGCATTTTCATTAGATGTAGAATTAATCAAACTTCAGAGCTATTAACAGTGCAATTGTTTTAGAGGATAGTTCGCCACGGAATGAGCGTTGATTTGTAAAGAAAATGAATTTTAACTGACGTAAAAAAATTTAAACTTTTGATACCGAAAGTAGCAGTGAGATTTACTTTCAGGTAGGGCAGGGGTGTTCATAGTTTGGTTCGGGTCGTTTTTTTCTGAAAGAAATCAAACCAACTAAGTTGGTTTCTCAAATATTGAAATCAAACAAAATCAATTGAGTCGGTATTTTATCTATTCGGTGTTTGTTGTTTTTTTGGTTTTTTGGTTATTTATCGAATTTTTTCTTAAATATGAGACACTCTGCCAAATGTATATTTCGGCGATTATATTTTCAATGTAAAATTAATTGTTCTTTGAGAAATCTATCATTTATCAAGATATGATGATAATTGACTCAAATAGCGATGAATAATTTAAGTACTTGATTGAAAATTGATTATCTTTAACATGAAATAAATTCTTGTACTTAGTAAAAGAAAATTACCAATCAAACTAGAAGGCAAAGAATTAAATTATCATAATAGAAAAGAACTATACTAAAAATACGAATGACTAATATGTATCATAAATTTTTAGAAATTTTATATATATGTAGGTGTAATAATAAATATAAATAGCTATTTTTATAGTCGTTTTGTTTGTTTTTTTGGTTATTTTTTGATTAAAATCAAAACTAAACTAAATTTGATCGATTTTTAAAATTAAAATCAAAACAAAACCAAACCTAAAAAGTGTAGGTTTTTTTGATCGGTTTAGTTTGATTTTCGTTTCGATTCGATTTTTCGGGTTGTTATGAACAGCTATACCAAGAAAAAATTGAAGCATGAGTTTGGTTGCGACACCATAAGAAAAGAATAAATTAAAGCAAGAATGTTAAAAGCGTTCCATGGGAAAATTTGGATTGCACAATAATCCAAAGGCTAAAGAAATTCATAGACGTCTCCGATATAGGATTTTAAGTTAAGCATTATTATATTCACTATTTACAAACATAATTCAAGTATAAATTCTCGTATTTCAGTATAAATAGAGTACAAGTCAATTGTAATGGGAGAAACAGACACAGTACATTCGCCATATTCTCCACGATCATTTGATCCTTCAAGAAGACAGTAAATGTTCATTATAGAGTCACCCACCTCGATGGAGATAAGGGTACCTGTTGCTTTTCATATTCGCTATGGCACGTGGAACAGTCATTTGTGATCGAAATTTGTACATCTGAATCACGTTTCTGCCAATTCCTTCCTAAATGAAGCAAAAAATAACAATGATAAGTCTTTTAAAACCATAATGACAAATTCTTTTTTTATTTATTTAAAAAAGACTAGGTGTAATCGCCTCGAGATCTAGCCTAGGAACTTATGAAAACGTCAAACTCTAGTACAGGGGCGCACAAATCATACCGCACCAATCCGACAATTCGAGTCAAATCGAGAAAAAAAACTCAACTATGGTTTGATTTGATTTGGTGCAGTGTTAGAAGAAAAACTCGATCGTATTTGGTTTGTTTGATTTTAACTAAAAAAAAGTCAAACTGAAGCCAAACCACCCGACATGTATAGAAATTTTAAATATTAAATATTTAAATTTAAATTAGCCAAAGAGTGCCCACATTTATAAACTTATACTCCCTCCGGTTCACAATAAGTGACCAATTTGCTTTTAGCACGTCCGTTAAGAAAATACTAAATTCTATACAAAAATACCTATTATGACTAAACTACCCCTAATTAAACACTTAATGTGAGGAGTTAGAAAACTTTTTAGGGATATGTACATAGAGGTTATTTTATAAAAACAAATTGAATTATTTCTTGATTACATAACCGGACACTTATTTTGACCAAAATGAAAAAGGGAACTGGTCACTTATTGTGAACCGGAGGGAGTAGTAAGAGTTACATACATTCAGCATTGGTATTACTTCCTCCGGTTCACAATAAATGACCAATTTGCTTTTAGCACGCCCATTAAGAAAATACTAAATTTTATGCAAAAATACCTACTATGATTAAACTACCTCTACTTAAACATTAATGTGAGGAGTAAGAAAACGTTTTAGGGAAATGTACATAGGGTTATTTTGTAAAAATAAATTGAATTCTTTCTTGATTACATAATTGAATATTTATTTTGAATCAAAATAAAAAAAGAAAATTGATCACTTATTATGAACGTGAGGGAATATTATTATATACAAAATAGACAAGAATACGCCAGCCCTCACAACTAGTAGACCTATCGGTTAAAGTCAGCAGCATTAGCAAAGTGTTAAAAAGGGGACAAGGAAAAAAGTAATTACAGTGGAAAAGAGGTAAAAAGGTAACACGTGTTGCTTTTTGATTCGCCAAGGTATGTACACCTGACTCACGTATCCACTACACACCAAGGAACAGAAAATAAAATCATAAAGAAAATCGTTGAATTTTTGTATATCACTGCCCTTGCCCCTTGGAAACGAAGAAACGTGACTTAATCAAATTCTATAATGTTATAATACAACCTCTTCTGTCACATCTCCTCGGCCAAAACGCTAAGATTAAGGGTGTATTTGGTAGGAAAGGAAATATTGTTCGAAATATATTTTTTAATTTTTGTATATTTAGTTGGCTTAAATATTTTGATAAATATTTTCTGAACTCATTTTTCTTCCTTATCAAGAAAAGAGAAAATATTTTTTAAAGAGACATTTTCGTTCCAATACCATATAGGAAACTATATTACTAAATATGTTCATGATTTGAAAATTACCCGCCCTGTTAATAGTTTTTTTACAAAACAGATACAATGCATTAAATAGAGAATCTTAGTAGATATAATCTTCCTATTTAGGTTCTAAAACTAAGGAAGTAAATATTCTTTCAGATATTTCATTAAATAAGGAATCATTGTAGTATTAAAATTCCTTATTTAGGTGCGCTAATATTGGGGAATTAAAGATTCTTTCAGAAATTTTCAAACGCAAATCACGCTGTATTAATTTTCGTCTCTTTCTATTCAATGTAAATTATTTGTAGATATTTTGTAGATAAATTGTAGATTATTTGTATTTTGATTGTAGATGCTTTGTTTTTTGTTTTCACAAATTAAAAATGACTAAAACTTCTACAAATCTTCTGCAAAAAACGCAATTATGTCGAAAATCCCAATTAAACTACAATCGAATGAGAATTGGGTGATACGATATTGAGATCTGTTTGACTTTGTAGTTTATTTTTAGTTTTTTTGTAGAATTTTTGTAGATGAATAGAAAATTTTGTAGTTATATTAAATGTAGTTATTATGATGTTTAGAATACAATTTGTCTACAAAAAAACTATACATTAACTACATTCTGGACACAATCTACAATTTAACTACAATTTAACTACAATTTATCTACAATTTATCTACA
The DNA here is from genome assembly GCA_005239495.1 of Nicotiana undulata. Lineage (NCBI taxonomy): Eukaryota > Viridiplantae > Streptophyta > Magnoliopsida > Solanales > Solanaceae > Nicotiana > Nicotiana undulata. The sequence goes on along the minus strand of ML269991.1, from coordinate 71,728 downwards.
ATTTCTGTAATATGTCTTCTTCTTCTTCTTCTTCGAGATTCAATCTGAAAATCAGTCAAAACCAAGTCCCATCTTCACCAAAAACCCTCAAAATTGAGATATAAACTCCAAACCATATTCCCGATTATTTTCAACAACACCCAATCCAAACAAATAATGATTTTTGAAAACCCAAATTTGAATTCAAGCTTTCAAGCTTTTTAATGGCTGTCAATGGTGGATTTGAGAGAAGAAAAGATGAAGAACATATATATGATCGCCAATTTCTGAAAACGATGAATAACAGAATGTAGCAATTTCGACTTGTTGAATCTCGAAGGTTTGAATTCTACAATTTGAAGAAGAAGGAATGGAGAAGAGCAAGAAAGGGGAGGGGTAAACGGCTGGTTACAAATGATGGGGAGAGAGAAACGTGGGATATATGAACACCTTTAATTAAGGAGTAAAAAACTGCCCATTAATTATAATCCTAAATTAATTATGGTATAGATTTGGTAATTTGGTATACTAAATATAATTAAGCCAAACCTTAAACATGGAGGGTGATAAGGTTTCATATATGGTATAGGAATGTAAAAATTTCTTTTTTAAAACTTTGTCTTAACCTTTTTTATCTTATTCCACACCCTCACCAACCCAGCCCACCTAACCCTACCCCACCCCTCTTTCTAAAAAGGCTTTTTTTTCGTCACCACCCACCCTACTACCCCGCCCCAGATTTATTTTTTACTTTTTCTTTGTAATTTTAAATTTATGTTTTTTTTTTGTTTTTTATATATCTTCAATTTTAGGTTTTCATCTTTCGGATTATAGGTTCGAAATTTTACAAGTTCCAAAGTAATGAGTTCGGAGGTTATGTTTGGCAGTTTACGAGTTTAGAAATGATAAAGTTTACAGGTTCGAAATTTCGCGATTTCGAAAGTTTAGCGGTTCAGAAGTTTATAAAATTTGTGGGTTAGGAAGGTTGATGGTTCGAAAGTTTATGGTTTAATGTTTATTGTATCTAAATTATTTATGAATACTGTAAACACCGAAAAATGAATAAGATTACTACTTATTTTACGAGAAAATATTTTCTTGGAAAACATTTTTCGTTATACTAAACACTGTCACATCTTAAAATTACAGAAGCAAAACTTGATGTTACTCCTCAGAATTTTCACGATATTGACTCTGAAATTGAAATTTGGAATGGACGACAATTTTTACCCTGTCACAGTCACTCCGGCTCTAAGTTACTGTTTTTAGTACTACCAGAATAGAATATCAGCCCAATGTTCAAATATATTTTGGGCTAATGTACCAAAATTAATATGTTTAGGCTTAATGTAATTTATTTTTACATTCCATTTCACTTTCTTTTTACATTATCTTTTCAAATTGTTTATTCAGCTTTGTTACATTTTACTAAGAGTTTACTAAACCACTAAATAGAAGATAAACTAATAGTTTTACAAAGAAAAGATCGGGGCATGCCATCAGATTAAAGTTCGGGTGCCTTTGATTTCTATGTCAATTTAGAGTGATATGTTCATTTTTACTATAATATCCATTTCATTTTTGCAAAATTAAGATTATCTTGCAAAACTCAGATTGATTATCTTCTCCGCAGGAGATAAGATAAAGGTTGCACTGATTGAAGGTCATCTCAAGTGAGCACCTCACGACCCTAGGCTCCTAGTTATGGACATGGAGATCAAGAGGAGTAGGAGGAAGAGGGCGGTGTGCAGGCAACCTATGATCAAGTGGGGTAACTTGACCAAGGACAAAGCTCAGGAGTTAGGGGAGAAGTTGTTGGCTATGAGGGTCTGGATGAGTAGGGGGGACGCGTCTAGTATGTGATTCACGGCTGCAAATTGCATTACGGTAGCTGCTAGAGAGGTCTTAGGGGTCACGAAGGGCTCAACCGGGGGTCATAGAGGGGATTGGTGGTGGAATGGGGAGGTCCAAGTTAAAGTAGAAACTAAAAAAGCTGCTTATTTGAAGCTAGTAGAGAGTATAAACGGGGAGGGAAAAAAGGACTTATCGGGAGTGTTACAAAAAGGCAAAGAAAAAGTCAAAGTTAGCGGTTACGACAGCTAAAAATGTGGCGTTTGCTCGTTTGTATGAGGAGCTCGGGGAGAAGTTGTACCGGTTGACCAAGGTGAGGGATAGGAAGGCCCGTGACTTAGACCAAGTCAAGTGCATCAAGGATGATAATGGCAAAGTATTGATGGACGAGGCACTTATTAGGAGAAGATGACAAACATACTTCCATGAACTGTTGAATGAGGAGGGGGATAGATGCATTGTGTTGAGTCAGTTGGAGCACTCCGAGAGTTGGCGGAATTTGGGTACTGTATGCGGATTACGGTAGAGGAGGTGGAAGGGGAGATGCGTAAGATGTGCAGAGGTAGAGCGACAGGGCCAGACGAAATCCCGGTGGAATTCTGGAAGAGCGCGGGGCGAGCAAGTTTGGAGTGGTTCACTTGGCTATTTAATGTTATTTTTAAGACGAAGAAGATGCCCGAAGAATGGAGGTAGAGTACGATGGTTCCGCTTTACAAGAACAAGGGTGATATCCAAAATTGCAACAATTATAGGGGTATCAAGCTGTCGAGTCACACTATGAAGGTTTGGGAGAGGGTGGTACTTGGTAGAGGCCAGGGTAAGGACGCGTGTGTTCTATTTCTGAGAATCAGTTTGGATTCATGCCGGGGCGTTCGACTACGGAAGCGATTCAGCTGGTTAGGAGATTAGTGGAGCAGTATAAGGAGAGGAAGAAGGACTTGCATATGGTGTTTATTGACCTTGAGAAAGCGTACGATAAAATACCGAGGGAGGTCTTGTGGAGGTGTGTGGAGGCTAGTGGCGTTCTGGTAGCGTACATTAGGGTGATTAAGGATATGTATGATGATGCTAAGACTCGGGTGAGGACTGTGGGTGGGGACTCAGAGCATTTCCCTGTGGTGATGGGGTTGCACCAGGGATTGACTATTAGCCCGTTTTTATTTTCCTTAGCGATGGATGTACTGTCGCGACACATCCAAGGGGAGGTGCCTTGGTGCATGCTATTGGCCGATGATATAATGTTGATTGACGAGACACGAGGCGGAGTTAACGCGAGGTTGGAGGTTTGGAGACAGACCTTAGAGACTAAAGGTTTCAAATTGAGTAGAACCAAAACAGAATACTTGGAGTGCAAACTGTGACGGGACCCATGAAGCACACGTAGAGGTAAAACTTGATGCTCAAGTTATCCCCAAGAGAGCGAGTTTTAAGTATCTCGGGTCTATTATCCAAGGTAACGGGGAGATTGACGAAGATGTAGCACATCGCATCGGAGCGGGATGGATGAAGTGGAGGCTCACTATCGCTGTTTTATGTGATAAGAACGTGCCGCCAAGACTTAAGGGCAAGTTTTATAGAGTGGTGGTTCAACCGGTTATGTTGTATGGGGCTGAGTGTTGGTCAGTCAAGAACTCCCACGTGCAGAAGATGAAAGTAGCATAGATGAGGATGTTGAGATGGATGTGTGGGTGGACCAGGAGAGATAAGATTAAGAATGAAGTTATCTGAGACAGTGGGAGTAGCCTCCGTGGAGGAAAAGATGGGGGAGTCGAGGCTGAGATGGTTCGGACATGTCAAGAGAAGAAGCATTGATGCCCATGTTAGGAGGTGTGAGAAGAGGTCGAGGTAGGCCTAAGAAGTACTGGGGAGAGGTGATTAGACAGGGCATGGCAATGCTTCAGCGTACTGAGGACATGACCCTTGATATGAGGGTGTGGAAGTCGATGATTTAGGTAGAAGGTTAGTGAGTAGTTTTTAATTGCTCAACGATAGTCTTAGTAGCACGCATGTCCCTTCATATTCTTAGATTTTTATTATGTATCGCCTCAGGTATTGTATCCCTTGTTGTTAGTATTTGGTACTACTTATCTTGTATCTCTCCATTTTTCTTTTCTTTTCCCTTTCTTCCTTTCTTGCTATCCACTTCTTCTTATTACCCTTCATGAGCCGAGAGTCTATTGGAAACAACCTCTCTACCTATAATAGGGGTAAGGTTTGCGTACAGACTACCCTCCGTGAACCCCACCTAGTAAAAACATTCTGTATTTGTTGTTGTTGTATTATTTTTGCAAAACTAAATCTTTTTAACCCTTGAGTTATTATATTATTCTAGTTTTAGTTCCTCTATTAATGATTGAGCATATTTGGCACATGTAAAGTAAATATGCATTTTAACCCAATGATTAACGGAAGCTTAGACACATTAACTTCTATTAAGGGCAATATCGACTATGGTGAACATATAAAGGCATGTGTACAAACGTACGTAAAATTAGTACGGGCTAGCCAGTTTTCGGACTGGTCATTTAAAAATAGTCAGTGTTTGTAAAGTTATTGAAAAATAGCCATTATTTTGCTGCAACACAGAAAGTTCCAGCATAATATACTGGAGATCGGTGCACCTGTGTATAAATTTTCATCATATTATGTTGGATCTCCAACACGCGAAAAGTTCTAGCATAATATACTGGAGATTGGAGCACTTGTGTATGAACTTCCAGCATATTATGTCGGACCGGTATATTATACTGGAACTCCAGTATGTTATGCTCTAGTTTTCTAGTATATCATGCTGGAATATTTTCTGGATTTTGAACAATGTTTTCGTGCAGATTTATTTTTACATGAAAAGTGGCTAAATTTTGATTACTTTTGAAATTGTGGCTATTTTTGAATGACCACTTGTAAATCTAGCTATTTTTTAATTTCTCCCTTCACCTACGGGTGTCAATGGGCGGGTTGGACTGATTTTGGGCGGATCAAAATGGACTGAGTCAATAAATGAGCGCGTTAATGACCCGTCCAAAAGTAACATCGTCTGATATGGTTTAGGTCAAGTTGGGTTAAAATTTGAGTCATAAACCAACCCACACAATTCTTACCAAGCTTTAATTAATGTGTATTATTTTCTTATATACTTGTTTAATTATCAAATAAGATATTTTTCTTTTGTATGGCCGTATATCAACAATTAGATGAATCAATGACCACCCCAACCTTGAACGAATTGGCAGATCAATGACTACTCAATCTTGGACGAGTTTGGGTTCAAATTGTCACCCCATTATGTTTTTCCCAAGCAATCTCACATGACTACATGAGACATAAAAATTTCTGTTAACCAAACAAAACAAAAAAAAAAACAAAAAAGGAGAATGCAATATTGCTTGTAAAATAGTCCAACTAGAATACCTAACGTTCCAACTTGAACCAGAATTTTGGGAAAGGTGAAACGGGCTATTAACTTGATTAAATAAATTCTTCAATACAAAAGTATCCAAAATATCTTATAATTAAAACCACCAGTAGCCATCATCTTCCGTTTGATAAAGCCATCATTTTTATATGTCAAGAGAATGGGCCAATAATTGATTGTTGTTCTCCTTTTCCTTTTTCCTCTACCTATATATACCTTTGAGAATTCTCCATTGGAAAGCTAAAAAAAAAGAAGCAAAGATGGCCTTGACCCTCAAGTCTTTAGCAACTCTTTTGCTTTTTGTTGCTTTCTTTATCCATATATTGCAGGTTTGTTTCTTCATTTCTACAGTAGGAGTATTTCTTATGATTAAATTGATGATTTTGTTTAGATGGAGGTGTGCGTACACACTATACTCCCCAGTGGGATTTTACTGGGTTGTTGTTATTGTTTAATTATATAGTTTTTTGATGATTACATGGATTACCCTTTTTGTATTTCTTCAGTAAGATCAAAGATTGTTGGGTATTTTGGACTCATGCTTTAGTTAAGCGTTGACTTGAAATCATGAGTAGAAATAAATTTAAAGATTTTCTCATTACCTAGTGAGAATGAGAAAACAGAAGTATAGACATGTTCCTGCAGTTAAATATATGGTTTGATGCAAATTACTTGTGTTTGCTAACTTACATGTTTCTATATATAACATAAGAGAGGAAGTATTGCTTCACGAAGAAATACAGAAAGGGCAGAAAAAGGACGAAAAATAATGGACTAGTTACAATTTCTACTTTGCTCTATGATTCTTCCTCTACGTTATAGTGCTTTAGACATATGATGTGTTTGCTACAAATTTTTAATTAATTTTCCAGGTTAATAGTATTATAATGTTGAAAATAAAAATTGTGGAAGTGTTTCATCTTGATTAAAGTGAAACCTTTTTAGTTCTTCATTTGTTACCCACTGTGTCATACTTTTGTTTCAACTCTGTTTCCTAAAAGCTTTTAGCTTGTCTATTGATGAATAGAATTGATGTGTTGTTATGAAAAACAGGTTGTTGCAGAGAAGCCAATATCTGAAGTTAAAGTTGAGTCTGCAATCCTTAAGGTATATTCTTCTGTTCATGATTAAAGAAGATGTTAGTGCCCTTGTTGCTTCAAATTTAAAACGTAAGGGCTCTTATTGGATGATCGTGTAGGAATCTATCATCAAAGAGGTTAATGAAAATGCCAAAGCCGGATGGAAAGCTGCATTCAACCCTCAATTCTCGAATTTCACGGTCAGATCATCATATAGCTTTCTCTAACCATCAACAACGGTTACTTATTTTGCAGCTATACACCGAAAACATGCATTTATAATTATGTCCATCTTTGGTATTCACAGGTTGCACAATTTAAGCGCCTTCTTGGAGTTAAGCCCGCAAGAGAAGGTGATTTGGAGGGAATTCCTATTCTAACTCATCCTAAACTTTCGGAGCTACCAAAAGAGTTTGATGCACGAAAAGCTTGGCCTCAATGTAGCACTATCGGAAGAATTCTGGGTCAGTTTCTTCTTGTTCTTGCTTACTACTATTGAATTATAATTCTATGATAGTGATCCTAATGCTTTCCGTCTTTGCGCATCAATCACTGGGACAAATTTGCATCACAGATCAGGGACATTGTGGTTCTTGTTGGGCTTTTGGTGCTGTTGAATCGCTGTCTGATCGTTTCTGTATCCATCATAACTTGGTAAATTCTGTTGAACTGTGTGACCGCCTCGTTTAAAAGCTTTAGATGACACATTTTTATTTACTACTTATTTATATATCTTCAACATACTCTCTCATGTGCGAGCCTGGATTCTTTCTCATGGGCCAAGCACGTGGAAACCATCTTATATTAGCACAAAATGCTTGTGAAGTTTTCACTATAGTTATGTCACTAATGTTAACTTTTAATGTGTAATGCAGAATATCTCTCTGTCTGTAAATGATCTGCTAGCATGCTGTGGCTTTTTATGTGGATCCGGTTGTGATGGTGGATATCCTATATCAGCATGGCGATACTTTATCCGTAGGGGTGTGGTCACAGAAGAGGTAAATGTTGTCTTATTTTCACCTCAAAAGAGATTACAGCTTTCAGTAAAACCATTAGCTACCGTGGATCTTTAAGATCAATCACTAATAAAGTTCTTTTTATTCTTGCAGTGTGACCCTTACTTTGATAATGAGGGATGTTCGCACCCGGGTTGTGAACCAGGATATCCCACCCCAAAGTGCCAGAGGAAGTGTGTGAAGGAAAACCTACTATGGGGGAAATCAAAGCATTATGGTGTCAATGCATACAGAATCCACCATGATACCAACAGTATCATGACAGAAATTTACAAAAATGGACCAGTTGAGGTCTCGTTTACAGTGTACGAGGTAATGACGATAAGGCAGTATGTTAAGTTCTGATCCTATAACTATTTGATACAGTTTTCCGTACATGACATTATCTGAGCTGGTAACCTTATATGTGGTTACCTACCTATCCCAAAATGAGATACATGGCATTATATTTTAGGTTACCTATAGTGTAACTGTTATGATAATTGAGAAACTTTAACTACCGATGTACCTTCCCAATTTATGTTTGTGCGAGATTTACTTGCAAACTAATATCTGTAAATGACAATACCAGAAGTTACCTGTTGTCGTAAAACTGCATCATCTCTTTATCGGTGCAAGTAGATTCGTTAGATTTTGTTTGTTGTCTTTGATCATAACTGTTATCATCTTTCTTTCTCAGCAATGCTTTCCTCTAACCAATGAGTCAATTTTTTTTTGGTCAATCACAGGATTTTGCTCACTACAAGTCAGGAGTTTACAAGCACGTAACAGGTCATAGTATGGGAGGCCATGCTGTTAAGCTTATCGGATGGGGAACTAGTGAAGAGGGAGAGGACTATTGGGTATGTAGATGTGTTCAAGTTCTGGTGTCCTGTTTTCTATCTAAAAGCATATCTTTTTGTCGAAATCTAATCATTTTATATATTTTCTGCAGCTTATCGCAAATTCTTGGAACAGAGGCTGGGGTGATGTATGTCCTTAATTCACCCCTATGTTTTCATATATGAGCAAAAAGTCCTTAGCCATAGGCATGCTAGCTTCTTGTTGTTGATGCACTAACCGGCACATCAATAAATGGATTTTAACTTATTTAAACTAACAACGTAAATAATTTTTGCACAACTAGTTGAAGGGGAGTCTTGGAGCAACGGTAAAGTTGTCTCTGTGTGACCTATAGGTCACGGGTTCGAGCCGTGGAAGCAACCACTAATGCTTGCATTAGGGTAGAGTGTCTACATCATACCCCTTGGAGTGCTGCCCTTCCGCGGACCCTACGTGAACGCGGGATGCCTTGTGCACCGGGCTGACCCTTTTATATTTTAACCAGTTAAAGCAAGTTATATACTGCTTTTTTTTGAAGTTACTCATATAGGATTACTGTAGAGAGTTACATGCTGTCATATGTGATTTGACCTAATGATGCAAATAAATTGTATACTATTTTAATGCACAGAAGTTAAAGAGCTGCTTCTCAAAATGAATGTATGTATATCTCCAATATGACAGGATGGTTACTTCAAGATCAGAAGAGGAACAAATGAGTGTGGCATTGAACATAATGCGGTGGCTGGATTGCCTTCTGCCAAAAATCTGAATGTGGAACTTGATGATGTCTCTGATGCTTTCCTTGATGCCTCAATGTAAAAGGCTACTTCTTCAACAGGACATTGCTTATACTGGAGACGAGAATAACTTATGAACTAGTAGCATATTTATCTCGTCGATTTAATTATCTGTATAATTCCTAATCAACACTTGTTCCAATAGTCAACTTTCAGTTATGTTGTTAATTCAGTTTTCAGTTTTATGACTTAAGAATAGTTTTATTTGTTAGGTGTAATAATTAAGTCCTACGAGCTTAATCCACACAATTTTCTTTAACTTTGGCCCAAATTTAGAGAAAAACATTAATTAAAATGGTAATTCTCTTGTTTGTCATGACTACTGGATTTCTTTTTTTTCTTTTTCAATTTGCTAGTTAAGAGGTATGTACCGCTTATATTCTGTTGAGTAGATTACTACTTACTCCTTATAATACAACCTTTGGTTATATCTGAAAAGGTAAAACAATCAAAAGGTAAGTCGAATAGAGACATGAAAATTTTCTATCTATAAGAATTTTATAAAATTTTAAAAAAGAGAAGAAAAAAAAACATATTTTATGTGTACAAACCGCGAAATATTCCTCGCCTTATCAATTTTTTGTGCTTTAGCGAAAATTACTACTACGTCTTAATTTGAGGCTAGCTATGGTCAATTATATAAATCTTCACTTTCATGCCACTCGGTTTAGTTCCATCTTAGTCCAATATTATATAATTTAAGTATCTAAAGCTGAAAATTCTAGATATTTTCTATAAACATACAAAATCTCTTACCAAATTCAAAGACTCTTGGGCCCCGCTTATTTCATTATGACTAATGTGACTGGTCTGAACTCTGAATGCACATCTAAAATATTAATATGTTGCAATAAAATTCGAATATTAAATAATTACGATAGTTATACATCGCCAGTCCTTTAAACTTGTCTATCATTTTTCACTTTGACACTTTTTTTCTTTTTCTGTGGTCCATTTGAACACTCCAACCACACCTCTAATGTGTCATTTAAACACAAAATTCGTAAGCAGCCAAACATAAGCAATGCGTGTAATTCACTCACCACAATAGCGAATAAAAAAGAGACACGTGGATTTAACTTGAATTAATTAATTAAAAAAGTCATTTTCGGCCATTGTCATCTTCCCCAACTAGCCGTAAAGAATCAGACCGCCACCCTCCCCATTTCGAACCAAGAACTGCCGCCCACCACCTCCAAAATCAGCAACCTTCATCTCCATAACCTGAAAACCCTAGACCTCTCCTCACAGTCAGCCACCGCAGACCGCCACCCCTACCCAAAGCCATCAGCCGCTGCCACTCCTACCCCTGAACCCTAGGACCTCAACCTCTCCAAGAACCCATCTTCTACTTCACGCCATAAACGACCACCCACCAACGGCGACTCCAGCTTTCTTCCGTTCACACCCACCAGTCGCCGACGACTCCAGCTTTCTTCCGTTCACACCCACCAGTCGTCGGCACCCCTGAACCTAGAAGACACACTGATCTGGGGAAAAAAAGGAGAAAAAACGGGCAAATAATAAAACGGCAAGAACAGTGAAAAAAATTCAGTTCTTTAATTTCCTTAATTTGTTTCAAAAGTAAAAAAAAATCGAAAAAAAAGGGACTTCGTTCTTCTTCTGAATTGTCGTGGGGAGTTCGATTGAGAAGTTGTCGTTCGAGGCCGGGCCGTTGCTTGTCGCCTCTTTGGACCTGGCCGGAGTTTTGACTTTTTCGGCGACCTCATTTGTGTTCTGCTTGCCACAGAATAGGAGGAGAAAGAAAAAACAATTAAAAAAAAATACTGATCTTTCACGCTCGTAAAAGTAGTGTATTACACGCACTATGCCACATCACCAAATTGTGTCTAAATGACACATTAGTACCCTTGTTCTGGGGTTCAGGTGGACCACAGTCAAGAAAATGTGTCAAAATGAAAAGTGATGACAAGTTTAAGGGGTTGCCGATGTATTTGGCCTTTCTCAACATTAGAATGTATAAATTTTGCCTTTATTGAAAAATAACAAAAATTAAATTCAATAAAATACTAATTTATTTAATATTGCATGAAAAAAATATTAGAAAAATAAATTTCTATAGTAGTTGGTTGGGGTAATAGTTAACGGTGGTGGTTGTGGCATTTGGATACTAACCGGCGGTGGTAATTGATGGCGGTTTGTGACTTACGGTGGTGGTTGTGTTTAGTAACTCGTTATGATAGTGGTTGATAATAGTACTTAATGGTGATGGTTGATGATGATTGTTGGTGATGGTGGCTGGCAATTGTGGTTCATGATGGTGCTAAATATAGAGGCGACAACTAATAGTAGTGGCTTGTTATATATGGTGGTGGCTGATGGTGATGATTTTCACGGTGACACGTGGTGGTTGATAATTGTGGTTAGTGTGATATTGTAAATAATGGCTAATGACAGTGGAGGTTATGGTCGTGGTCGTGATTGAAGATGGTGGTTGTAAGTAATGGATGATGGTAGATAGCGATGAAAGTGGGTAGAGTAGGTGTCAAATACAGTCAAACCTCTCTATAATAGCCTCGTTTGTTCCGAATATTTTTGAAGTTATAGCGAAGTGCTGTTATAGAGAACATATATTATAACATAATACGAAAATTGGTTCCGAAAAACTTGACTTTTATAGTGAAGTGTTGTTATATAGGGATACTGTTATAGAAAAGTCTGATTGTACCTTGTTTGAAAAAATTCTTGAGTAGATAATATTTTAATAATATTAAAACTATATTATACATCAGAATATTTATTTAGTATCATTAAGTGGTTGTTAATAGAAAAAATAAATATATTTAATGATTAAGATCTAAGAAACAAATATAGTCAATGGCAAAAATTTAACTATTAAGATTTATATCTTCATTTAAGCAAATAAATAAACTCATAAGTAAGCTCAACTAAATTGGATATTCATGTCTTTTAACCTAGTTAAATAATCAATAAAATTAAACGAGACCCTCGGCAATATCTTTTCTATATCCTATATATTTTATTTTATTAAAAAACAAAATATCACCCATTATTTCAATAAATATTGAACATCAAGTGGGATAGTTTCATTTAAAAGGAATAATATAAAAAATGGACCTTGAAGGAATCTCTTTTCTAATTCGGCCAAACACATGATAAGAGATCTCAATCGTTAATCTATCTTGAAATTACAAAATTGTTTGTACACTCTTACATCCAAATATCCAATAACTAAACCACACGTGGTTCTAAACATAACTTGGGAACTGAATGTTTCTAATTTAATCCAATTCTTTACTTTAATTCAAAAAATCTTAAAGTGGATCAATAATAATCGTCTCTCTAGTTGATAAAGTTATAAACTTTTATTATACGTCAAAAGAGATGGGCCAATAATTGATCTATCTTTACCTGTATCTATATATTTCTGGGAGTTCCTGCACCTTCACACCACCATTGAAGAACTCTAAAGAAAAGCCAAATATGGCGTTGAATCACATGTCCTTAGCCACTCTCTTTCTTTTGATTGGTGCCTCTATCATTGTTTTACAGGTTCGATCCTTGATTCTTCATAATTTTTGTTTTTGGCTGGTTGGTGTGGTTTATATAGCTTTAGATGAATAGATGGATTGAGTTATTGTAGCAGATCAAAGCCCAATCTATTGTGTTTTTCTTGACTTTTTGGGCTTTCTTCCATTTTTTTAGCTTTTGGGTTAGCTTAATCTTGGTAATCATGATGATAAATTAGTTCATTAACTAATGTACTCCAAAAAGGGAAATCTTTTAAATGTTTCTTGAAGCTTCAGTTTATGTTGCCTGTAATACATGAGGTCTGAGGAGGAGGTCTGCTTGGGTTTGTTTTTTTCTTTGGCGGGGGGGGGGGGGGGGGGA